>CP139503.1:280198529-280351963 GCA_021014915.2 Artemisia tridentata subsp. tridentata | reverse complement strand
GACCACCACCGAGTTGTACTAGGGGCATTGGCGTGTTTCTAGACGCTAACCAATGTCATTACACTATTAATAGATTTCCAAGTGGGAGCTGTTAGAGTTTGTGGAAAAATATTAAACGTGTATGACTAGAATCGAACTCGGGACCGAAGGATTGCACACTTTACGTATGAATGATTAATGAAGAATAATTAATATATATAAACGTTATGTATTTAATTATTTGAACACGAAATAACGACTAACGGACATTAAGTAATTAGCGGAAATTGACTAACGACCGTTAGTGGATAAAGAAAGGACTGTAGGTGAAATTACAAGACAAAAAGGTTCCGGAATTCCCTAGGGAATAGATGGGCCGATTGGTTGGAGGGTTTCCAATCCCAATTCTACACCAACTTGTTCTCTAAGTTTCCCACTCTATAAATACAAGAATTAGGGGTTAGGGTTTCTTACCTTTGTGCACTCTTGCTATAACCCTAACTTTGTTCTTCTTCTTTCTTTTGATTGCCGATCGGATCTACACCCTTAAGGGTCGATCCTTGGTTTTTTAATTAAGCAAAATAGTTTGGTTTAATTGTGTTCTTTTACTAGCATCAAACATTAATCGGTTATAGTACGTGTGTACAAAACCTTGGTTATTAACTCACTATAGTTAATACCTCTTGGATTGAGAAACAAAAGGGTAAGGGGTTTCTCGCTAATCCACTTGATTAATTAAAGAAGAAAAGTTGAAGTATTGATCCTTGTTCTTGCTAGGATCAAAGGTACGTATCTTTATTATTCGGTTAATCTCTTATGTGACTTTGCTTCCACTATGTGCTTTGATGATGTAGAATTATTTATATAATTGTTATGGTATTTAAATTCTAACATCTCCTCCCACTCTTCTTGAAGCTTTGCTTGCTCTGCTTCAAATTCTCTAAACGTCTGTTCGCCAACGCTCATGTCATACAACTATTTTGCAGTTAAGCCAAAAGGATTATCTGCCTCGTTGGCGTAACCCGTAAATGGGGGAGACTGTTGTTGCTCAACAAATCTAGGTGAATCAGATGAAGTTGAACCATGCTCATAACCAGGAAATGGAGAAGTTACTTGTTGTGATACAGAACCAACAACTTTGTTTTCCTCATAGCTCCACCGGATTTTGTTGCTGATGTTGGATTGTATCTGTGAAACACAACCCCACAAGGTGTCCTCAATGGCCTCGTCTTTCTTGGCTTCCTCGTTCAAAAATTTGTCAATCACAGATTTTCTTTCCGCAGAAATGTTTGTGCATTCCGTGTATCGTTGTCTTATACGTTCTTTTTTTGCTTTTGCAAGCCGAAACTGATTGATAATGTGAATGATAGCCTTTTGTCGATCAGCATCTTCTTTGTCGCATTGTTTTTGAATAAACACTTGTATTTGTTTGACGGAATGTGGCAGATGACAAGCCATGGCGTTTTTTTTTTTTTTTTTTTTTTTTTTTTTTTTTTTTTTTTATGAATAGTGTATGAAGTGTGTGAAATTGGCTTGTAATCGTTGGTATTTATAGTGGTGGGAAAAAGGTTTTGAATTTTTTTTAATGCAACTAGCCGTTTATAAACGTTGGAGGGCCAAATTTGTAATTTTTTTTAAATCCAACGGCTAGTTAAACGTTGGTAGGAGTAAAATGATTTTTTTTATTCTACCCTTAACGCCACGTTAAGCTGCTAACGCAGCACTTAACGCACCTATTTAACGCAGGGGGCGGTGTGGGTAACGCGGCTTTAACTCACCTGCGTTAAGCATTAACGCAGCTTTGGAGTGAACACAACGTGTGCTCTAATGTGTATAACGTCGTTATATGTGAAAAAAAGACGTATAACATACAACAACATGCATTGCACAATCCGCTCTTAGACCAAATGCACTTATCACTATAACAAGGATGGAACCTGGGTGCGTCCTGTGAGTTTACAGAACATTTATAGATTTTTTTTGACGCATTGTTAATTTTTATAAAAATGTTAGATTTTCCTAAATGTACTGATAAAAAAAAATGTGTTAGTGTGCTTAAATGCGACCAATCAAATTTTATTTTGATTATGTCCCTAACTACGATGACTATTAATCATTGTTGTTATCATAGCGTTAAATCAACATAATCTTTCACTTAATCACCCGGTTCACCACTCTATCTATTAAATACGTTTCTCACAAACATTTCACTAAAAAACTAAAAGGGCTAGCGGCGCAGCTTGTTGCCCATTTGCCTTCCACCTCTATGTAAATCTAAAAGTTAATTCTTAATAAAACGTTCATAGTATTTCAAACTAAAACACTCAACGACCAACATTCAGACCACAAGCATAACCATTGCGACCCGACCATAAGCCAAGTGCAATGGTGACAACTATCCATGCCAACCAGAACTCTTACCACAATAAGAAACGCTATTTCTTTTCACTTTTACTACTAACCTGTTTGATACCGCATAAATTATTCAAAACACGTTCTAAATTTTATTTTAGCAATGTATAAAGTATTAACTTTACAATCAACTTTTACCTTAATGACAGATAATTATTGTTAAGTTTATGGACAAATATTAAACGTGTATGACTAGAATCGAACTCAGGACCACGGGATTGCACACATTACGTATGAGGAATTAATGTACAATAATTAATATATATAAACCATTATATATTTAATTATTTAAACACAAAATAACGACTAACGGATGTTAAGTAATTAACGGGAATTGGCTAACGAAATAAAGGAATGACTATAGGTGTAATTAGAGGATCAAGAAGGTTCCGGAATCCCTTTGGGAATAGGGAACCGATCGGCATTAGGTTTACAAAGCCCAATCCATGCCTAACTTGCTCTATAAGATTTCATGCCTATAAATACAAAGGCTAGGGGTTATTGTTTCTTGCTCTTGCACTTGCTATAACCCTAGATCTTTGTTTTCTTCTTCTTTATTTGTCCATAACCGATCGACCAAACAACCCTTTGGGTTGATCAATCAAAGTTTTTTATAAAACAAAAGTGTTTGGTTTTAATTGTGTTTAAAGATCTAGCAATCGCATTGATTCGGTTATAGTACGTGTGTACAAGATCGTGGTATCAACTCACTATAGTTGATACATCTTGGATTGAGATACAAAAAGTAAGGGGTATCTCGCTAATCCACTTGTTATCTAAAGAAGAAGATTAAAGTTTGAACCTTGTTCTTGCTAGGATCAAAGATACATTACTTTTATTATTCGGTTAATCTTTTATATGTTAAACATGATCCTACGCTTCCGCAATATGTAATATGATTACTTTTTTAATAATAAGGACTTGTCTAGATTATTAAATTCTAACTGTGGCATCACGAGCCGTTTTAACATGTAATTGAATTACCAAAACATATAAAAATCAAATCTTGAATTAGGATTACATGTTAGTCGAATTCTTTTAGGGTTTAGAACATAAAAAAATCGAAACCCTAATTTTAGGGGGGGAGGGGACGATGCCCTCTTAATTAAAATTAGTTTTGAACCCTAAAATTAGTAACATGTTTATGTGTTTAAAGGTTACGTATCTTGTGACTTGTAATTAATCCATGATGAAACATGCATGTTTATCATAGATTAGGGTTTAAATTAATTGTTAAGTTGTTTGTCACATGTAATTTAAATATATCTAAAATTGGGGAAGACGTCAATTATTATATTAATGAATCTATTTATGTGCTACTTGATATATATTTGCTAAGACTAACGCAATCGATTCATCGATGCATGTGGCTCACCTACCATTGTAGGGGATAGTCTTAGTTAAATATATGCATATTAAAAACATAGATAGATTATTAATAGGGTTTTATCAAAAGGTTTGCATGTGGCTACATGATTTACTGGTTAACATTATGTGTAATTATTTGGTTATTTATTTTTATTGATTACTTGTTTTTTGTTTAAATTGTTTGACAAAATTGTAAGCAAAAAAGTGTAATTTTTAGAATAGAAAATAAATTGACATAATAACTGTGCAACTTGATGTGATAAATTATACATATTGCAAAGTCTTATGTGCCGACAGTGGTTCGCTTCACACGGTAATTTGCTCCCAGGCGAGACTAGCAATATGATAGTTTATAACATATTTTTTAAGACTTATAATCATAAAATTTTAATTGAGTGATGAGTTTTGTACCAATAGTGTGAACGGCTCACCCAGTTTAGACAAACTATAAGAGGGGTATAAGGACGCTTGACATTAAATTGTCATCCGAAAGAGACGCGTTTTTAATTAGCCTTTGGGCGGACGTTTGTCTCTCCGCTCCATTGTGCGTCTAATTGGAGCTACCAAGTAAGCTATTTTTTTGTACAAAATCATCTTAAGGGTGAATTGACCTCAATTCCACGCGCCACTTTTGTGGTAATTATCCGAATAACTTGGGTCTTTTGACTCATGCAGCAGTAGGATATAGTGGGCGATAATTGTAGGTAATTCTTTGATTGGTGAACCCAATACCTCAATTAAAACTTTTTTGATTTAAATCTTAGCCTAAATTGGTAAATAAAACGTTTTGAAAACTTATGATACGAAGATGTGTGCATGCTTCTTCGTACATATTTTGATTGACACATCAAAATAAATACCCTAAAATTTAAGTCCATGAAACACTTGGAGTTATTATTTAGCGTAAGTGAGACCTTACCTAGATTTTAATGACAAGGTAAATTTCCATTATGCGTGAGACCAGTAATGGAGAATTTGCAGTTTCTAAATTAGACGACTTAATTAAGTTGTTAGTGAGACCTAGAAACTTAAGGCATGAGATGGGATGAAACATGCTTACTTTGCAAATTGTATTTGGCAAATGTAAATCCCATAATGATCTAGGAGTCGGAAATTGTTTGCCGATTATTGTTCGACAGATTACCATATTTTGTACTTTCACTACTAGCAGATCAACTGATGTAGTGAAACTATAAAAATTTGGATCCTAGTTTTCAAGAAGATTAAATGGTTATATGAATATTTCCGGGGTATTTTCTTTTCTTGAAAAATTGTATTATTAGAATACTAATATTTGAACTTTTTCTGTAGAAATGGCTCAACCCGAAAATGTTGTACTAAGTTCTGCTTTCAAAAACCACTTTGAAAGGGAAAAATTGACTGGCCCAAATTTCACTGACTGGCATAGGTCACTCAGGATTGTCTTGAGAGTGTCCAAAAAGCTGGAATATTTGACTAAGCCTTGCCCTCAAGAACCAGCTGCTACTGAACCTGAAGAGGTCAGAGCAGCATGGAAATTGGAGTTCGAAAAGCACAATGAAGTTGCGTGCTTGATGCTCGGAAGTATGGTTCCCAAATTGCAAAAACAGTTTGAAAACTCTTTTCCTAAAGATATGCTGAAAGAACTTCAAAAGACTTATGAGAAGCCAACAACTATTGAATTGTATGATTTGATCGATGCATTACACAGCTGCAAGCAGGGGGAGGTAAACCTATTCGTGATCATGTGTTGGAAATGAAGATGTACATGGACCAACTACACCAGATCAACTATGTCTATCCTGAGAATGTGTGTGTGAACCTAATCTATAGGTCCTTGAACAAAGATTTTAAAGTGTTGGGTTTTATAGATTTAATGATACAAAACAAGAAGAATGAAACATGAATGACTTAAAGTGACAAGAAGGGAAACTACAAAAAGATGGAAGATTTAGAAGGTTCTTAGAAGAATATTTAGTTTCCTTATTGTATTAGGAATGTTTTCCTTTGTAAAACCTAATCCTTTAGTATATAAAGAGGACATGGGACATACTATTATGTGTGCACAAAAGATGTAGTCGACTAAATAGAGTTGTGTGTGTCTAGGCGTCAAGTTCCTACAATGGACGCCTAGGGTTAGAGTGGTTTTAGTTGTTTGTCGCTTCAAGGATCATAGATCCCTGTTAGATTGTAAGCATTCTAGAATTGATCATCTAGAATTGAGGCGTGTATGTGAATCATATGAATGAAAAACCTTGTTCATAACATTGAAGTTCTTATAGTTTATTATTCCGCTGCGTATTAATGTTATTGTTCCTAGATAATATAAGACCTAATCAGTCTTGAGCTAAAACGGTCTAAGAGCTTATCAATGGCGTGCATAAGTTCTATCAGGTGGTATCAGAGCTTGTGATCTAGAGACTGTGAATCAAGAAGAACCTAGAGGATCGTTTATAGCTCGAGGGAAGACATGGACTCAGAATCTACTCACATGATTACTGCATCAAAGGTCCCCATGCTCAAGCCTGGAGAATATGAGCTATGGAGGATGAGGATAGAGCAGTACATCCAGATGGTTGATTTCTCTATGTGCGAGGTCATAGAGAATGGTAATCAACTACCTAAGACTGAAACTTCTGCTGAGGGTGTTATCACTATAATGCCTATCAAGACTGCTGAAGATAAGGCACAAAGAAGGCTTTAAGTACTCTTATGATGGGAATTCCTAATGATCATCAGCTGACCTTCAACCATATCAAGGATGCTAAACAGTTGCTAAAAGCAATTGAGACAAGATTTGGAGGGAATGCTGCAACCAAGAAGACAAGGAAGAACCTTTTGAAGCAACAATATGAAAATTTTGTTGCTTCAAGTTCTGAAAATCTTGATCAAACTTTTGACAGGCTTCAGAAACTCATCAGTCAATTGGCACTTGTAGAAGTCAAAATTTCTCAAGAAGATGTCAATCAAAAGTTGTTGAGAAGCTTATCACCAGAGTGGAAACACACACACTGTGGTATGGAGAAACAAGGATGATCTTGATACTATGAGTTTGGATGATCTGTACAACAACCTTAAAGTTTATGAACCTGAAGTTAAAGGGTCATCTAGCTCATCAACAAGCACACAAAACCTAGCTTTTGTGTCCTCCTCAAACAACAGTTCTAGCAGTCCTAAGCTCATTGAGTTAGTATTGCTGGCACTAAAGTTAATGATACTGGGTCTACAACCCTTGATAACTTGAGTAATGCTGTTATTTATGCTTTCTTGGCTGGTGCATCCACTAGTTCTCAAGTTATGTAGGAAGATTTGGAGCAGGTCCATCCAGATGATCTTGAAGAGATGGACTTGAAGTGGCAGATGGGAATGTTGACTGTGAGGGCAAGAAGATTTTTGAACAGGACTGGAAGAAATCTCAAGATTACTGGGAAGGATAGCTTAGGTTTTGATAAATCCAAGATTGAATGCTACAACTATCATAGGAAGGGTCACTTTGCCAGAGACTACAGAGCTCCAAGAAGCCAAGATTACAAGACTAGAGAAAGCTCAAGGAAAGTTGTAGAAATACCAACAAACTCTACAACTTTGGTGTCTCAATGTGATGGTCTTGGAGGGTATGACTGGAGTGATCAAGCTGCTGAAGGACCTAACTTTGCTCTTATGGCCTACTCTTCTGCATCAAGTTCTGATTCTGAGGTATCTAACAGTTCTAGTTGTTCATATAAGTCTTGTTTAGATACTGTTGAAGAACTTAAGGCTAGGAATGAAAAGCTAATGGAAGAGGTAAAAATGTTAAAATTGGACAATTTAGGCTATAAGGTAGGTCTAAAATCTGTTGATGAAAGACTTGACTTTTTCAAACAAAATGAGTTAGAATATGTAGAAAAAGTGAATGTTCTTGAAAGTAAGCTTTTTGTCAAAGAAAATGAAGTTAATGTACTCTCTAAAAGATTAGAAAAGGCTAAAAAAGATAAAGATGCAGCTTATAAGGAATTAGAAAAACATCAGGTTAAGGTTAATAAGCTTGAGTTTGCATCTGAGATTGTTAATAAGATAATTGAGTGTCAGTTAATGAGGAGAGGTAGTGGCATTGGTTATCATGAAGTTCCTCCTTCGATAACAGGCAAGTATGTACCTCCTATTCCAGAATTGTCTTGCTTAAGTGAGTCAAATGTTATGTCTTTAGGAGAAAGTAATGAATCTAATGAGGACAAACCTAAGACTGAAACAAAGTATTCTCATGCACCTACTATTGAGGATTGGGTGTCTGATGATGATAAGGAACAGGAAAAGGATAAACCTAAGGTTGAGAGTGTCACTGTCAAACCTAGAGTTGAACCGATTAACTTTGTCAAACCTAGTTTTGAGGATAAGGTGCCTAAGAAATTTGTTAAGTACACTGAGCAACCTAGGCAGATCACAAACAGGCCTAGAGGTAACTAGAGAAGTTGGAATGGAATGATATCTCAAAGGTTAGGAAATGATTTTGAAATGATCAATAAGGCTTGTCATCATTGTGGTTTTTATAAACACTTACAAGATAATTGTTTTTACTATCAAAAACCAGTTTGAAACTATGCTAGGAGGGTGAATCATAAAGGTTTTTCAAAGAATACTCACCCACATGCTAAAAGAAACATGGTTCCAAGAACAGTACAAATGAGATCTGGTGTAGTATCAGTTACAACTGCTAATCAAAAAGTTTCAAAACAAACAGTAGTAACTAATACTGCTAGATCAGTTAGTACTACCAACACCAAAAGGACAAGGAATGGTGCAAATAAATTGTCAAAGTTTTCAAACAAAGCACATTCCACTGTAAAACAGCCCATTCAAAAGCCAACAACTATTAGTGCTGCTAAGGCAAAAGCAGTAGTTAATACTGCTGAGCCAAAAGTAATAACTGATACATTTTTGGGAAATCACTTTTATGCTGTGAAGTCCTCAGCTTGTTGGGTAACCAAAAAATAAAGTTTTAGATCATGTTTCCAGATACAACAGTGCATCTATAGTTTTAAAGAGATATGATTATGTAGATACACAAGGCAGATCTAAATCAGTATTGGCTTGGGTCTCCAAAATGAACTGATTTTCTTACTTTATGTGCAGTGCAATCCACAAGTGGAATTGGAAGATAAGGGAGTATTTGACAGTGGATGCTCAAGGCACATGACTGGAAACATATCCTATCTTGAAGATTTTGAAGCTATTGATGGTGGATATGTTGCTTTTGGGAGCAATCCCAAAGGAGGAAAAATCACTGGTAAAGGTACAATAAAAACAGGAAAAATTAGATTTTGATAATGTGTACTTTGTCAAAGAGCTTAAGTTCAATCTCTTTAGTGTCTCACATATGTGTGACAAAAAGAATAGTGTTCTTTTCACTGATACTGAATGTATTGTCTTATCTCCTGACTTTAAGTTGACTGATGAAAGTCGTGTTCTACTTAAAGTTCCTAGAACAGACAACATATACAGTGTTGATTTAAAGAATATGGTTCCCAAAAGAGGTTTGACTTGTCTCTTTGCAAATGCCACATCAGATGAATCTAAACTTTGGCATAGAAGACTTGGTCATTTAAATTTCAAAACAATGAATAAATTGGTTAAGGGAAACCTTGTAAGAGGTTTACCTTCAAAAGTTTTTGAAAACTCTGAAATCTGTGTTGCTTGTCAGAAGAGAAAACAACATAGAGCTTCTTGTAAGTCCAAAGTAGTGAACTCTATTAGTCAGCCATTACATATGTTGCACATGAATTTGTTTGGACCAACATTTGTAAAGAGTTTAATGAAAAAGATGTATTGCCTAGTTGTCACATATGACTTTAGTAGGTTTACTTGGGTGTTCTTTTTAGCAACTAAGAATGAAACAAGTAGCATTCTTAAGGCTTTCATAACCAAGGTAGAAAACCTAGTTAATCATAAGGTTAAAGTGATAAGATGTGACAATAGAACCGAGTTCAAGAATAGAGAAATGAACCAGTTTTGTGAGATGAAAGGTATTGAAAGACAGTATAGTGTAGCTAGAACTCCTCAACAAAATGAAGTGGCTGAGAGGAGGAATAGGACACTTATTGAGGCTGCTAGAACAATGTTAGTTTATTCTAAATTACCTACTACTTTTTGGGCTGAGGCAGTAATACTGCTTGTTATGTGCAGAATAGAAGTAAGGTAGTTAAGCCTCATAACAAAACCCTTTATGAACTTTTACATGGTAAAAAATCATTGCTTGATTTCTTATGACCATTTGGGTGTCCTGTTACTATCTTAAATACCATAGATCACCTAGGCAAGTTTGATGGAAAGGCTGATGAAGGATTCTTTGTTGGATACTCATCAAATAGCAAAGCTTTTAGAGTATTCAATAGTAGGACTAGCAAAGTGGAAGAGAACTTGCAGTTAGGTTTAGTGAGAGTACACCTAATGTTGCAGGGAGTGGACCAAACTGGCTGTTTGATATTGATTCTCTAACCAAGACTATGAATTATGAGCCTGTTGTTGCAGGAACAGAGTCTAACATGTGTGCAGGTACAAAAGCAAGTAATGATGCAGGTCAAGATCCAGGACATGACAAAGATTACATTTTGCTACCTATTTAGACTGCTGATCCACCTTTCACAACCCCAGAGTCAAAGAGTTCACAAGCAGATGACTTTGATAAAGCTCCTAATGATGATAAAGAGAATGGTGATCAAGAGTTGCATGAAGAAAAGAAGTCTGATGATCAAGCTAAGGATGATGTATCAGATGATATTAACACTGGCAGTTCTAACTCAGTTGATGTTGCTAAGCCACGTGTTAATGCTGCCAATGAAGAAATTAACACTAGCAATATTAATTTTGTTAAAACTGCTGAGCCAAGTGTTAATGTTGCTGCCAAGCAAGGCATATCTTTTGATGTTGATGTCTACGCAAATGATCCAAACATGCCTATATTGGAAGACATTTATCCTGATACTGATGAAGATGTACTTGGTGCAGAGGCTGACTTAACCAACATGGAAGATGAGATACCTGTCAGTCCTATTGCAACTACAAGAATTCACAAGAATCATCCTAAGGAACAGATCATTGGAGAACCAAAGTCTGCTGTTCAAACAAGGAAAATGGTTAAAGATTTAAAGGAACAAGGTTTCCTTTGCAAGATCCCTTCATCAAAGAAACAGTCATAAAGACCTTCAAAATTGTTTGTTTGCATGTTTTCTATCACAAATAGAACCCAATAATGCTCACAAAGCATTACAAGATCCAAGTTGGGTGGAAGCTATGCAAGAAGAACTTCTACAATTCAAGCTTCAAGAAGTTTGGACTCTGGTAGATTTGCCTAATGGGAAGAGGGCAATTGGTACTAAGTGGGTTTTTAGATGCAAGAGGGATGAAAGAGACATTGTGGTTAGAAACAAGGCAAGGTTAATAGCTCAAGGATACACACAAGAAGAAGGTATTGATTATGATGAAGTATTTGCTCCAGTTGCAAGAATTGAGGCTATCAGATTATTCTTGGCCTATGCTTCATACAAGGACTTTGTAGTGTATCAAATGGATGTTAAAAGTGCTTTTCTGTATGGGACTATTGAAGAAGAAGTTTATGTCTCACAACCACCTGGTTTTGAAGATCCTAATTTCCCTGACAAGGTCTACAAGGTGGACAAGGCACTATATGGCTTACATCAAGCTCCCAGAGCTTGGTATGATACATTGTCAACATACCTGTTGGACAATGGTTTTAGTAGAGGAAAGATTGATAAAACTTTGTTTATCAAAAGGCACAAAGATGATATCTTGTTAGTTCAAGTTTATGTTGATGACATCATCTTTGGATCAACACACAGGGCTTTATGTGTTGAATTTGAGAAGCTGATGCATGAAAGATTTCAGATGAGTTCAATGGGAGAACTTACATTCTTTTTAGGGTTGCAAGTTAGACAAAAAGAATATGGCATATTTATCAGTCAAGATAAATATGTGACTGAAATTTTGAAGAAGTTTGGATTTACTGATGTGAAGCCTGCAAAGAACACTATGGACACATCCAAGCCTTTGCTCAAAGATGAAGATGGTGAAGAAGTTGATGTTCATTTGTATAGATCAATGATTGGATCATTGATGTATCTTACAGCTTCAAGACCTGACATAATGTTTGCTGTCTGTGCTTGTGCAAGATATCAAGTCACACCAAAAGCTTCACATCTTATTGCTGTGAAAAGAATTTTTAGATATTTGAAAGGTCATCCTAAATTAGGCCTTTGGTATCCAAAAGATTCACCTTTTGACTTGATTGCATACTCTGATAGTGACTATGCTGGAGCTAGCTTGGATAGAAAATCAACAATAGGAGGTTGTCAGTTTTTGGGGAGCAGGTTGATTTCATGGCAATGCAAGAAACAAACAGTGGTTGCAAATTCCACAACTGAAGCTGAGTATGTTGCTGCTTCAAGTTGATGTGGACAAGTGCTCTGGATTCTGAATCAATTGCTGGATTATGGGTACAACTTTATGCATACTAAAATATATATTGATAATAACAGTACTATGTGCATTATTAAAAATCCTATTTATCACTAAAAAAACAAAACATATTGAGATAAGACATCACTTTATAAGAGATTGTTATGAAAAGAAGTTAATTCAAATTGTTAAAATCCATACTGATAACAATGTTGCAGATTTACTCACAAAAGCTTTTGATGTGGGTAGATTTTAATTTTTGGTTGTTAGTATTGGAATGATAAATCTTTGAAAAATTCTTATCTCTCTGTGTTTTTGTAAAGTTTTATAAGGATTAGTATTGTTATTAGGATAATAAATTGTTTCTGCTGCTAAGTTTTTAGTATTGCTAGTTAAAATTAGTATTGCTAATTTAGTATTGCTAGTTATAATTAGTATTGCTCAGTATAATTAATGATGTGATTATTGTAAATTGTGTTATGTTTGTGGTTTTGTGTTTTTGGGACTAATCTTTTGCAGGATAAGCTGAGAAAATTGCTGGAGTGATGATTAAAAAGCTGTTTGGTGTGGAAATTGAGTTTATGCGGCTAGGCATAAGTTAGTGCGGCTTTGCCTAATTTAGTGCTGCTAGGGTTCTGTTGCTGTGTTTCAAAGAACATGGTACTGTTTCATAAATAGGAACGATTAAGGGTTTATATCCTTCACAGATTCCCAAAAGTTAGTGCGGCTCGATCAAAACTCTTTCAAAACATAAACCCTAACTCTTTTTCTCCATTAATTACAAATCCCAGCAAAATCCTACCAAAATTTTTCAAAATTCACAATGTCATCTCTGTCATTCGCTGATCAACACAACATGATTGCGTTTTTGCAAAAGCCCCAAGAAAGTGAAGGTTTTACTGAAGTCATTGACTTTCTTAATGTTGCTCATATAAGGTATGCATTAACAGTGAATCCTACTATATATGTTTCCAACATCAAAGAGTTTTGGGCTACTGCAAAGGTCAAAACTATTGATGAGGAAGTACAGATACATGCCCTTGTGGATGGGCAGGAGATTATTGTTACTGAAGCTTCTATTAGAGATGTTCTTCATCTTGATGATGCTGAAGGTATTAGTAATCTTCCAAATTCTACAATTTTTGAAAACCTTGCATTGATGGGGTATGAAAGCGAAAGTACTTCTTTAAAGTTTTCAAAAGGGGCTTTCTCTTCACAATGGAAATTCTTAATTCACATTATCTTGCAGTGTCTTTGTAACATCCTATGTAAATCCCACATTGGCCGTGACTTGGAGTGATGCTGGGACATATGTTAACATTCGCCTTATACGACAACAACGCGTTTTATGGTCTAACGGTTAATCGCCCATATGGTTAAGCGTGCTCGTGTGAGAGTAGTACTGACTTGGGTGACCTACCGGGAAGTCTTCACACGAGGGCCACAAAAGTAAATCCGTGAGCCTACGGGTAAAGCGGACAATATTGTGGTCTATAAGGCGGGGTGTTACATGTGGTATCAGAACCACTCCAATCTGTTCGGGATGTGGGGCAAACCTCATCGTCGTTCGAGGACGATGAGTCCCTTAAACAGGGTTGTTACCAAACTTGAATCCCGGGACAGGATTCCCCTAAGGGGGGTGAATGTAACACCCTAGGTAAATCCCACATTGGTCATGACTTGGAGTGATGCTGGGACATATGTTAACATTCGCCTTATACAAAAACAACGAGTTTTGTGGTCTAACGGTTAATCGTCCATATGGTTAAGCTTGCTCGTGTGAGAGTAGTACTGGCTTGGGTGACCAGCCGAAAAGTCTTCACATGAGGGCCACAAAGCAAAGTCGTGAGCCTACGGGTAAAGAAGACAATATTATGGTCTATAAGACGGGGTGTTACAGTCTTAGTCCAAAGACTAGTGGTTGGAATGAGTTTAGCGGCAATATGGCTTCTGCTATTATCTGCTTGGCTCAAAATCAAAGAGTTAATTTCGCAAAATTGATTTTTGATAGTGTGGTTAAGGGCTTGGATAGTTCATCAAATAAATATTACTTATATCCAAGGTTTTTACAACTTCTTATGAACAAACAATTTGTTGATAAAAGGGTTCATAAAAATGTTTATACTGCTCTCTTTCATACTAAAAAGATTTTTGCTAATATGAAGAGAGAGGGCAAGGATTTTAAAGGCAGAGTAACACCATTGTTTTAAACATTGTTGGAACTAGGTAAACCTCAGGGTGAAAGCTCAGCAATCCCAGCTGATGCTTATCACACACCCGCTCTTTTGCCATCCCCACCAATACAAAAGACCTATACTCGTAGGATCACACAAAAGGGCACTCAACTACCTCAGGTTAGTGCTAGTATGGCTGCAGATGAGGCTGTGCATGAGGAGAGGGGTCACAGATTAGAAAGGGCTATCACTACTGCTACTAGCTTAGAAGCAGAGCAAGATAGTGATAACCTAAGTAAGACCCAATCTAAGGCAACTTCTAATGAAGAAAGTTCCTCTGGAACTGATTCAGGTGAAGGTCCTAGCCAACCGGATAATATGGGGGTTATAGATGCTCAGAATAGATCTGAGGCTATGCCTAACTCACCCAATGATGCACCACTCCGGAGAGGTAACACACTCCGAAGTGCTGAGGGTAGAATGAAACTTATTCATGAATTGATGGCTACTTGTACACAATTGTCAAAGGATGTTCTTGGTCTCAAGAAGGAGCTTAAGCAGGTTAAAACTTCTCAAGGTACTGAAATCATAAAGTTGAAAAGAAGGTTTAGGTATCTTGAAAGTCTACAGAGGTCAAGAACACACAAAACTAAGAGGCTATACAAGGTTGGAAATACTTCCAGGGTTGATTCTTCTGAAGAAGCAAAGAGTTTGAAAGAGGATGTTTCCAAACAGGGGAGGAATACAAGTAAAGCTTCAGGGGAGGAAACTTTGGTAGATATGGATATTGGGGTAGATGTTGAAACTACTGGGGATGATGATGATAATGATGTAAATGAGTTTGTTGTTGCTGACCAACAAGGTAATGTTGCTGATGATGGTATTGAAAAGATGGTTGAAGCTGCTGAAGTGTTATTTGATCTTACTACTACACTTAATACTGCTAATGAAGAAGTTAATATTGCTAGTGTTGAAGTTAATGTGGCTAGTGAAAATGTTGAAGTTAATGTGGCTGGCACAGAAGTTAATGTGGCAAGTACAGAAGTTAATGTGGCTAGTGAAGAGGTTAGTGCTACTGCAACTGAAGTTAGTACTGCTGATGATGATGAAACTATTGCTCAAGTATTAACAAAGTTGAAGAGTACAAGACCTACAGCAAAAGGAGTTGTGATTAAGGAACCAGTATCAGTATCAAAAACACCAACAACATCAATCTCACCATCAGACAAAGGCAAAGGGTTGTTGATTGAAGAACCAAAGCAGAAATTCAAGTTTCAGTCACCCAGTCAACAACAACAACAAATGATGACAGATGAAGAAGTTGCAAGACAGCTGCAAGCTGATCTTGATACTGAAGAGGAAGAGGCAAGAAGAAAGCAAGCTGAAAAAGAAGAACAAGCAAGTCTTGAACTTATAAATTCATGGGATGATATACAAGCTAAATGTGAAGCAGATCACATGGTAGCTCAGAGAATGTGGGATGATGAACAAGAAGAGTTATCTTTGGAAGAAAAATCAAAGCTCTTTATGGAATTCATGAGACAAAAGAAGAAGTTCTTTGCACAGAAGAGAGCTGAAGAAAAGAGGAACAACCCACCAACTCTGGCACAACAAAGGAACATTATGCAGACCTATCCGAGAAATATGGGTAGATGGAAACAAACTCAGTTCAAGGAAATGAGCTATGACAGAATAAAAAAGGAGTTTGACATACTTTTCAGAAGGGTTAATACTTTTATTGCTATGAATGATGAAGAGTTGGAGAGCATGAGGTCTAAAAGGTCTGGAGAAAAGCTAGAATCTGAAAGCAGCAAGAAGCAGAAGGTAGATGAGCAACCAGAGCAAAAACAAGAGCAGACAGAGCAGTCTCAAGAGGGTAATAAAAAGGAAGCAGCTAATCTACAACAAATGACTGAAATTGTAGACAATGATGATGATGAATTTGTTGATGTTGTACCTTTGCAGACTAAAGGTCCTATCATTGATTGGAAGACTGGATATAATGGTAAAACTCCTTGGTGGGAGATAATCAGAGTTGGAGGACAGTCTAAAAGGTTTGTAACATTTCATCAGATGCTCAAAATTTTTGATAGAGATGATTTGGAGACCTTATGGGCATTAATCAAGGCAAAATATGGAGATACAAGGCCAGAAAATATTTTGGATGTAGTTCTTTGGGGAGACTTAAAGATTATGTTTGAAGTATTTCATGAAGATAGAGTTTGGAGAGATCAATACAAAAGTAAAGTTATCCTCTGGAAACTTTTTCAAACATGTGGAGTTCATGTTGTGCAGATGAGAGGAGCTGAAATGTACATGCTAGTAGAAAAAGACTATCCACTGGAAAAAAGTACACTCTATATGATGCTAAATGGAACTGTTAAACTTCAAATTGATCATTGGAGTTCTAAGAAAATTGAAGAAACAACTGATTACAAGAGAAAGACAAAGTAAGTGTTTGAAAACATCCTCCTGGTGAAGGTTTAAGCTTAGATTGAAACTTGATGATTTTGGAAGAAAATATCAAGTTTAGGGGAGGATTGTTGGGTTTTAAAGGCTGCTACAAGTTAATGTTGCTGATATTGTTAATACTGCTCAGGGATTACAAAGGAAATATTACAAGTTATTAATGCTGCTGGTTATAAAGTTAATGCTGCTTATGGAAAGTTAATGTTGCTGCAAGATTAATACTACTAGAACACATAGTTAGTATTGCTATTACATTGTTAGTGTTGCTAGTGTATTTGAGTCGGTTATTATGTAAAGTATGTTTAGATAAATATAGAAAAGATTCTATAGAGATTTATCTTGTAAAGAAAGTTATTGTAAGCCGACTAGGACTCCTTAGTCTATAAAAGGAGGACCTAGGGCATAGATGAATAGTTAGTCATACGGATTTAAAATAGTTTTCCGATTTACTTCAAGGTTTTGTAACCCTAATACTCAGAGAGTATTCGTATAATTAATAATATTGAAGTGCTTAGTGTGATATTCATTGTTCACTATTTAGTTCTTCTTAAGATCAAATACAAGATTCCGCATTGTGTTTGATAAGTTACAAGGCAGTTTCTATACCTAGTTTTGTTAGATTTATCTAGCATAGCTAAACCTTTACAAGCTAAGGGATTCGATCAAGTGCTCAACTGGGATCAACAAAAAGGTTTTGTTCAAAACTATAGCATGCATTGCTCGGGGAAGATAGTCACAGAATTGCTCGCAATGCTTGTGGACTATGAGAAGGGTTTACCAAACAAGGCACCTACTCCTCATGTATTAGCTATACAAGGAGGTAAGATCCAAAAGCCAAAACCGCAGGCGAATAAGAAGGGTAAGGGTAAGGTTGATAAGGGTAAACAAGTTATGGCCTATCAACATATGCCCAAGCAGAACAACCCTAAGAAGAACAAGGTGAATCCGAACAAGAAGGATCAGGCTTGTCACCACTGCCATGAGATAAGACATTGGAAGCGGAACTGTCCACTCTATCTCGAGGAGTTGCGTGTGAAAAAGATGAAGGTTGAGGCTGGTAAATCCAGCACTTCAGGTAACTTTTTCATGATTGAATTATTTTCATTAACTCATAAAATAAATTCCTGGGTATACGATACTGGATGTGGTATTCATATTTGCAATACACTTCAGGGATTTAGAGTTGAAAGGAGACTGGCCTATGAGGAACAATATCTGCACGTGGGCAATGGAGCACATGCAGCTGTTGAAGCTATAGGAATATTTAAATTAATTTTGCCTTCGGGCTTAGTACTGTTTTTGAATAATTGTCATTACGCACCTACTATTGTTAGAGGTGTTGTCTCCTTTTCGTGTTTATTGGATATTGGTTTTCAAAATACTGTTTCAAGCAATGGAATTTCTGTTTCGTTAAATAATATTTTTTATTTTAATGTTATTGCTATGAATGGTGTATTTGAGATTGATATGAATGAACAAAATAATTATAATTCAATGTATAGCATCAATAATAAGAGAATCAAGAATGTCTTGGATTCATCTTATCTTTGCATTGTCGACTTGCTCATATAGGCAAGACTCGCATGCAAAAGCTGCAACGTGATGGGCTTTTACAAGATATCAATGATGAATCATTTGATAAATGCGAATCTTGTATATCTGGGAAGATGACAAAGAAACCTTTCAATAATCGTATGGAAAGGGCTAATGATCTACTTGGCTTGATACATACTGATGTATGTGGACCACTTAGACATGTGTCAAAGAGAGGTGCTAGCTACTTCTTAACCTTTACTGATGATTTCAGCCGTTATGGATATGTTTATTTACTTAAACATAAACATGAGGTGTTTGAAACATTTAAGGTTTTTAAAGCAGAAGTAGAACTGCAACTTGAAAAGAAGATTAAAGCTCTTCGATCCGTCAGAGGTGGTGAATACCTGAGTCAAGAGTTTAAAGATTATTTAGCTGAGAATGGAATTGTCCAGCATCTCACATCTCCATATACACCACAACAAAATGGTGTATCTGAGAGAAGAAATCGTACATTGTTGGACATGGTGCGATCAATGTTTAATCTAACAACTCTTCCTTTATCCTTTTGGGATTATGCCTTGGAATCTGCGATTCGCATTTTAAATATGGTTCCGACCAAGAAGGTTGATAAGACACCTTATGAGTTATGGTTTGGGAAAACGCCTAACTTGTCTTATTTAAAGGTCTAGGGTTGCGAGGCATTTGTTAAACGTAACTCAGCAGATAAACTCCAACAGAGATCTGTAAAGTGTATCTTTGTAGGATACCCAAAGGAAACGATGGGTTACTACTTTTACTACCCACCTGAAAACAAAGTAATTGTTGCTAGGTATGGAGATTTTCTTGAAAAAGATCTTATATCTCAAGAATTCAGTGGGAGGATCTATGATCTGGAAGATGATCAAGAAGATACATTACCTTCTGAAAACACTAGCGAACTTTTTGTGGAACCTGAAAGTCTGGGTCCTCCACCTAAAGTAGTTCCCATTCGCAGATCTGCGAGGACTGTGAAAGCACCTGAACGTCTATGTCTTAACGTAAAAGTTGAGGAGACTATATTAGGGGATCTTGGAGAACCTGCTAATTATAGAGCTGCCATGAATGATCCTGAAAAGGATAAATGGCAGATTGCTATGAATGGGGAAATGCAATCCATGAGAGATAATCAAGTCTGGATTGAAGTAGACCTTCCTCCCAATGCCAAGGTAGTTGGAAGTAAGTGGCTCTTCAAGAAGAAAACTGACATGGATGGCAATGTACACACCTATAAGGCCCGTTTGGTAGCTAAAGGCTTTACCCAAACATATGGTGTTGACTATGAGGAGACCTTTTCTCCTGTAGCTGACATAAGGGCTATTAGGATTCTCATAGCCATAGCAACGTACTATGATTATGAGATTTGGCAAATGGATGTCAAAACCGCCTTCTTAAATGGTCGCCTAGATGAAGACATCTATATGGCGCAGCCTGAGGGGTTTGTGAATCCAGAATTTCCAAACCGTGTATGCAAACTTCAAAGATCCATTTATGTATTGAAGCAAGCATCACGGCAATGGATAAGAGATTTGATGAAAAAGGTTTGGATTTACTCAGAATCTCGATGAGCCATGTATATATCACAAAGCTAGTGGGAGTGATGTTATTTTACTAGTCCTATATGTTGATGACATATTAATCATGGGTAAAAATATTCCAAGATTGAAAGAGGTGAAAGCCTATCTTGGGAAATGTTTTTCCATGAAGGATTTAGGAGAAGCAGCATACATTCTAGGAATCAAGATCTATAGAGATAGATCAAGGCGGTTGATTAGATTAAGCCAAAGTGCTTACATTGATAAAATATTGAAGAGATTCAATATGCAAAATTCCAAGAAGGGATATTTTCCGATGCAAGAACAACATGGCTTAAGTAGCAAAGCATGTGCTTCAACACCTGAAGAGGTGGCACGCATGAAGAGAGTCCCTTATGCTTCGGCTGTGGGATCTATTATGTATGCGGTGAGATGCACAAGGCCTGATGTGGCGTTTGCTCAAAACATAACCAGTCGATATCAGCAGAATCCAGGTGAACTCCACTGGACTGCTGTTAAACATATTCTCAAGTACTTGAGAGCTACAAGAGATATGTTTTTAGTATACGGGGGAAATCCAGAAGCAGAACTTGATGTGACAGGTTACTGCGATGCTTCCTGGAAATGTGATAAAGATGATACGAAGTCTCAGACGGGTTATGTCTTTGTCATTAATGGAGGAGCTGTGGATTAGAAGAGCAAGAAGCAGAGTACCATAGCGATGTCTGCAACAGAAAGTGAGTATATTGCTGCCTCAGAAGCTGCAATGGAAGCTGTCTGGATTAGGAAGTTCATTTCAGGGCTTGGAGTTATGCCCTCAATCGAAAGACCTATAAAGATGTATTGTGACAATTCAGCCGCAATTACATTTGCCAATGAACCTGGAATCATGAAGGGCACCAGACATTTCCTGATTAAATATCACTATGTTCGAGAACAAGTGGAGATAGGTGAAATCGAGTTACTCAAAGTTCACACAGATAATGTTGGGAATTATATTTTCATAGATTTGATGATCACAGAACAAGAAGAATGAAACATGAAGAATACTGAAATGATAAGCAAAATACGCTAAGTAGATTCTGCTGCTAGTACATCTGATACTGCTGCTAGTGTATCTGATTCTGCTGGTAGTGTACTTGTTGTTGCTGGTAGTGTTAAAGATTCTAGTGTAATCTGATGCTGTTGCTAGTGCAATCTGATGCTGCTGCTAGTGCAATCTGATGCTGCTGATCAGTGAGTCATACTGCTGCTGGATGGATAAGGATGAAGAAGATATTATTTGTATATGAGTCACTTGTATACTATAGATAATATCTAGATATTTGATCAGTCAACAAGTTGTGTACACAAGATACATGTTCTATCTTATTGACTAAGACATGCAAGGCAAGTAGATGACAAGGCTTATCATATTGTAAAAGATCTTCCTTGGACTATAAAAGGAAGATCTTACCGTTAGATAAAAAGTGTGTCTTGGTTGTAATTAAACAATCAACACCAGTGTGCTTCGTACTTACAAATTACAACAACACCAAGTGTGTTAAAATGTAAAGCACCAAAAAGAGTGTGTGTGGGAACATCAGACGAGGGGTCTGATGAACATTAGACATGGGGTCTGATGTTGTTAGATTTGTTAAGCCTCAAGGTAATCAAGGTTTTCCTAGATCCCTGTTATTGTAGTAGAGTAACCGTGCTATATTTGACCACATAGCATTGGGGCGGAGTTTAATAACAAACGGAGAAATTGGCAAAACCTTGTTGTGATAGTATTGTTTCTTTCATTGAATATTCCACCAATATTATCATTACGCTTATCATAGTTGAGCCCTAGATCAAGGTCTAAATAACCTTGAGCTCATAAATTGATGAGGATTCGATACACTGATAAGGTGGTTAAACCTTCATTGCTTTGTGTATGTGATAAGTTGAGTTAATATGATCAAGTACGCGGAATTTACTTAATCACACTTAGAAGGTTATTTTTGTTATGGAAATGGAACGATTATGCTTGAGTATATAGAACAAAGAACATGCAATGTTATCACCAAACGATTCAA
Source organism: Artemisia tridentata subsp. tridentata (assembly GCA_021014915.2). Taxonomy (NCBI): domain Eukaryota; kingdom Viridiplantae; phylum Streptophyta; class Magnoliopsida; order Asterales; family Asteraceae; genus Artemisia; species Artemisia tridentata. The sequence goes on along the minus strand of CP139503.1, from coordinate 280,329,967 downwards.
TATTATTCAAGATAATACGAGTGATCTTTAATATCACTAGGGTTACAAAGACCTTGAATCTTATGTTTTCTACGACTTGTGATATTTGTTCTATGTTCTTGAGAGTTATTATTTTGCACTTTATTATCTATTCGTATCGAATCCTCATCAATTGGTTATTTAGACCTTGATCTAGGGCTAAACTATGATAAGCGTAATGATAATATTGGCGAAATATTCAATGAAAGAAACAATACTAGATGTGGTGGATAGCATAGATTAAGGGGAAGACAGTACGGTTTCATTCATGGTAAGATTTAGTTATCTCAAGTTCTCTACTTCGTCTAGGGAAATTCGTACAAGAACGTGTTTGTTTTGTAATCATCAAATAGGGGAAGATTGTTGGGAATTATATTTTCATAGATTTTGTGGAGTTTATTAGACTCCTTGGATCGTTTTGAGCCTTAGGGTTCAACAATAACAATGATAATTTATGCAGCGGAATAAAACAAAACAATTGTTATTGACACAAAGTTTTCACCAAAACATCACTTCAATTATATTAATAACGTGTTATCTAATCTATAACAAGGATCAATGAATTGATCTTGAAGTGAAACAAACTAGTTCTAGGCGTTTACATCTTACGCCCTAGAACACACACACACACCTTTGATAATCTACATTGTGGAAGACTTAATATAAAACCTGTACCCTTGATCTCTTTATATAATAGAGATTTAGGGTTTACAAAGAAATAAACTAACATAATAAAAGATTACTACGAATCTTTTCTTTCTCTACAAGTTTCTTCCTTTGTCATATTAAGTCCCTCTTGTTTCATTCTTGGTCGTTTTGTCTCATCAAATTAATAAACCCAACAATCTTCCCCTATTTGATGATGACAAAACAAACACCGTCTTGTACGAACTTCCCTAGACGAAGTAGCAGAAGTTGAGATGTGATCATCTCCCTGAATGAAACAAACTGTCTTCCCCTTAATCCATGCCATGCCATCACAATATTTCTTCCCCTTTTTGTTATCAACAAATAGAGAACGAATAAACAATATAAACTTCCCCTCGAGTGATGCATGTACATAAAATGATTCTTCAAATCTGTAGGCTTTATATACTGTTGAAGAAAAATAATCATCACCAATTTGATGTTGAAGTAGAAGAAACCAACCTTGTGTCCTATGCCTTGTACTAAATACGACTTCGAACGTATACTTAACGTATAGGGAGACCTCAATCTCTTGACAATAACCACTGAGCACAATAACGTAACTCCTTCAAGTGTTTTGTCAATTCTTAGTCACTTGAACGAACAAACAAGTTACCTCCTCCTGAAAGGTATGCTAAGACACAACCTTGAAAAATTCCACCGCATCATCAAAGAAGCAACAAATACTCCTCTTCGCCAATAAGAAAATTAATTCGAGCCTTTAAAAACATTTAACGAACAAAAACCAAAAATCCTTGTGTGTGTGAACTTCCCCTGTGTGTGTGTAAACCAATAACCATACTTACTTCCCCTCACTGCTCGTAAATTATGCAAGTATCAATCATGTAAACCCAACAATAATGTAGCAGCAGAAAGTAAGTCCAACAGCAGAATCAATATGCGTAACAGCAGAGTAAAATTACCACCGACAGCAGAGTAAAATAACTTAGCAGCAGAGTATAATATAAGCAGCAGCAGAGTAAAATATCATATCAGCAGAATAAAATAATGCAGCACTAGATCACGTGCTCTCTCTATTGACCCCACATACTCATGAAGTACGAAGTATCAATTTAAAGTATCCAACAGTGCATCTGCTCTAATCTGCTACTTTGACCAATTGAACCACGCCTCCACTTGCAATCAGTTTATCCTTGATCTTTTTAATGTACCACAGACCCACTTGATCAAGAATAACCACCAACCAATACACAAATAATATACCAAGCGACCAATTAATAAAGATTCGAAATTAATATCGGATCGCTTTGACCAATTAAAACAATCAACAACAGCTTTTTCACTTTTTGTCGCCAAAATAAAATTGACCAATGAAATCTTCCATATCAGTAATATAGATCAACATGCTGTTGACCCCACTTGCGTCTGACATTAGCTAAACACAGTCCAATTCATCTGCTCCGAATATAATACTCACGTTTGACCAATAAATAAACCTCGACAAACAAATCATCCCCAAAACGTTAACACCAATCAGAATAAAATAATAAATCAGTTACAAGTGACAGCTGAATTTAATCGGCACTCATCCACTTGCACAAATATATACCAACCCAATTTATTATTTAATTGATCAATGAATGACAGTACGAGGTTAATTCGTATGAGGTTAACAATTAAAATAGCCAATCATCCATCCACAACCAATTTATTAACTTGCAACAGACGACAAATAGTCCCACAATCAATCAGATCATAATATTGAATAAACAATAAAATAACTGATATAGCACCGATCATAATATTCAACAAATTCGCTAGAAACAAATTCGCTGTAACAATTTGACCACCGACCAATCAAATCTCCACTTGTTGACGACAAATTAAATGCAATATACCAATTGATGCAAGTAGATCACATGCGAAAGAAAACAATCAATTAAATATACCTCCGATCAATCAGCAGCAGCAAATACGAAACCCATTATAGTAAACGTTTCTTCTGTTTCAAATCTGCTTCTGTCGACACCAATAAACTTTGTGAATCCCTAGGTAACGAGCTCCCCAAGCTCTGATACCACTTGTTGATCCCAGTTGAGCTTCACGATCTTATTAATTACCTTAGATAAATCTAAAGTAATCGGTATAGAAACTGATCTTGAGTTGTATATCAAATATTATGCGGAACTTAATATTTGATCTTAAGAAGAATAACACAAAACAAATTATCAAACAACACTTCAATATTAATACGATTGCTCGACAGCAATAGGGTTACAAGAAACCTTGAAGTGTAAAAACAATAATGATACGTACCTCTAACCTAACCCTAGATCCTCCTTTTATAGCGTAAGGAGTCCTAGTCGGTTTACAAGACTTTCTATACAAGAAAAATATCTTTACGTATCTTTTCTATACTTATCCTTAACATACTATACATATCTAATAAGCAGCAGAGTAACTAGTCCAGCAGCAGAGTCTTCGTAGGCTAGCAGCAGAGTTACACTTTGCTTATTCTTCCAAACCAGCAGAGTCACAAAACAGCAGAGTCATTGTGCTAATCAGCAGAGTTACATAACTATTCAACAGAGTTATGTTTCTCGAATCAGCAGCATCTTTTAGACCCAACAGATTTGATGATCGCAGAACAAGAAGAATGAAACATGAAGAATACTGAAATGATAAGCAAAATACGCTAAGTAGATTCTGCTGCTAGTACATCTGATACTGCTGCTAGTGTATCTGATTCTGCTGGTAGTGTATTTGTTGTTGCTGGTAGTGTTAAAGATTCTAGTGCAATCTGATGCTGCTGCCAGTGCAATCTGATGTTGCTGCTAGTGCAATCTGATGCTGCTGCTAGTGCAATCTGATGCTGCTGCTAGTGTAATCTGATGCTGCTGATCAGTGAGTCATACTGCTGCTGGATGGATAAGGATGAAGAAGATATTATTTGTATATGAGTCACTTGTATACTATAGATAATATCTAGATATTTGATCAGTCAACAAGTTGTGTACACAAGATACATGTTCTATCTTATTGACTGACACATGCAAGGCAAGTAGATGACAAGGCTTATCATATTGTAAAAGATCTTCCTTGGACTATAAAAGGAAGATCTTACCCTTAGATAAAAAGTGTGTCTTGGTTGTAATTAAACAATCAACACCAGTGTGCTTCGTACTTACAAATTACAACAACACCAAGTGTGTTAAAATGTAAAGCACCAAAAAGAGTGTGTGTGGGAACATCAGACGAGGGGTCTGATGAACATTAGACATGGGGTCTGATGTTGTTAGATTTGTTAAGCCTCAAGGTAATCAAGGTTTTCCTAGATCCCTGTTATTGTAGTAGAGTAACCGTGCTATATTTGACCACATAGCATTGGGGCGGAGTTTAATAACAAACGGAGAAATTGGCAAAACCTTGTTGTGATAGTATTGTTTCTTTCATTGAATATTCCACCAATATTATCATTACGCTTATCATAGTTGAGCCCTAGATCAAGGTCTAAATAACCTTGAGCTCATAAAACGATCAGAAAACTTATTGTTAGTAACCTCTAAAATAAGTTTTCACAGATAATAACCTAGCTGATCCTTTAACGAAGGCTTTACCTGGTGGAAAGCTTAATCAACATGCTGAAGGCATAGGACTTTGTTTAGCTAGTAGTTTCATACCCATCTGTGATTAGTGTTTGGATAATGGGATGTTATGAACAATTATTATTTTAATGGAATAAAATACTTGTTATGTTTGATTATCATTTTCTTAATAATATATCATGTATTTGCATGTTTAATCCTTGAATATATTGATTATTCTAAATTATCCGTTGTCGATTAATGATATGGGAATATCATTAAATTAAGATAAATCTGAGTAGTGGTAGAATATACTTGAAAGTATATTGATGCGTTGTCATGCCAATTTCACATGATATTCAATGAATTGAATATAGGACTTGTCCCAACTTCATGAGTTTACTTTATGGATCTTGTCATCAAGTAAATCATGTTTATATAGTTATCCTCAGACTTGAGATACCAGATAACTGTCATGGATGTAGTGCATTTCTGTGAAGCAATTTACCGCTATACGTAACTGGTAGCTATAAGGATTGTTTTCAGGAGTGTTGCAAAGTTCATGGGTTAGGCTCGTTGTCAAAAGAGAATTTGTTTCTTCAAATTTGTTTGAAGTTTAATACTGCTGGGCCCCTCGTAGGGTTGACAAGATGTTTGTGTGGCCACACCAAAAATCTCCCCTGAATATGTTCAGAAGATTTGGTAATCTTGCTCAATCAGAAACAACGAGAAACAGAATGGTTAATAAAAAATGACTAAGATCCATATCTTTATTAATGTAGTATTAGAAACAAAAGGATAAGTATGATGATGAATCATCGAATGGTTTTTCCAGGAGACCACCACCCGAGTTGTACTAGGGGCATTGGCGTGTTGCTAGACGCTAACCAATGTCATTACACTATTAATTGATGTCCAAGTGGGAGCTGTTAAGTTTATGGACAAATATTAAACGTGTATGACTAGAATCGAACTTGGGACCATGGGATTGCACACACTACGTATGAGGAATTAATGTACAATAATTAATATATATATAAACCGTTATATATTTAATTATTTAAACACAAAATAACGACTAACGGATGTTAAGTAATTAACGGAAATTGACTAACGACCGTTAGAAAATAAAGGAAGAACTATAGGTGTAATTAGAGGATCAAGAAGGTTCCAGAATCCCTTTGGGAATAGGGAACTGATTGGCATTAGGTTTACAAAGCCCAATCCATGCCTAACTTGCTCTCTAAGATTTCATGCCTATAAATACAAAGGCTAGGGGTTATTGTTTCTTGCTCTTGCACTTGCACTTACTATAACCCTATATCTTTTTTTCCTTCTTCTTTCTTTGTCCATAACCGATCAAACAAACAACCCTTTGGGTTGATCGACCAAAGTTTTTTATAAAACAAAAGTGTTTGGTTTTAATTGTGTTTAAAGATCTAGCAATCGCATTGATTCGGTTATAGTATGTGTGTACAAGATCGTGGTATCAACTCACTATAGTTGATACATCTTGGATTGAGATACAAAATGGTAAGGGGTATCTCGCTAATCCACTTGTTATTTAAAGAAGAAGATTAAAGTTTGATCCTTGTTCTTGCTAGGATCAAAGGTACGTTACTTTTATTATTCGGTTAATCTTTTATATGTTAAACATGATCCTAAGCTTCCGCAATAAGTAATATGATTACTTGTTTTATAATAAGGACTTGTCTAGATTATTAAATTCTAACAATTATAACTTAGTGGTTTTCTTTAAAATGTTAACTTTTTGCTACATTACTATTGTTTATGTCTTCGATCTTCATTGGTCGACTAGTTTTCTTTATTCTAAATCTTGAAATTCATAAAATACGTATTATTGCTTATTTCTTACCTCCTATAGCTTTTTAATGTATGTTGGACCACCTTAAAATACTGGAGTGTTATCCTCGTCATTCGTTAAGCGTAACTCTGTCACCTCAACTTTCTTTCTCCATGACTAAACCCAACAAACAAGTAGTAATGCGACCACAATCACAACCAAAAACATACCCCACAAAAACAAATAATAAGAAAAACTACACACATAAACAAATAATAGTTTCGGTTGGGGTGGGAAGCCGTAACACCCCAACCCGACAAGGGTCAAAATACCACATTATGGTGTCAATCAGAACATATAACGCCAACGGAAGTCTTATAATTAATGTTATAACAAGGTATTCTAAAATAATAATGAAATGCTAACTCTAAACATAATGAGTTCCAAAGCCAAATAAAAATCCAAGCTAAGCCTAACTGAAGATGAATCCAACTCTAATTCAGAAGCAAATAGGTGTCTAATCATCAGGGTGGTCCACTAAGAGCTCCTATGCACTCTTCACTCAATCCCAGCTTCCAACCTAAGACCTGCCGCAGGAAAAGAAATGCGGTTGAGCTTAAAAAGCCCAGTTAATAGATATAAACAAATAACTGTTAATAAGATAATCGAAACAAATACGAATTACATTATGTCAAATCAAAGAAAGGGAAAGAGCCTGCTCAGAAAATGTCAGATGAAACAGAATACAAAATGAATATGAATCAGATACTGAATCATAACAAATATTAATCAATATAGGATCGGAGTGCATTGCCCAACTGCCTAAGCATGATACATGAATAAGCCAAATAATCATATCACAATCATATCACAAATCATATACCGTCAATTCCAAAGTTGTACATGGAGTAGCTAGCTCACAATGCACCAGAATGTGATGGGGTGTAGGAACACACACCAACCAATCACCAGATACAGATACAGATTCCCTAGGATGCATCCATACGCTCCCTGCAAAACAATGTAGTACATACACTAGCTCAAGGCTAGCATACATACTCAGATAATCACAATGGCCAAAGTGCTATATAGCATATACAGAACGGGAATGCCGGGGACTAATCACACCGCCCCAGATAGTGTCATGCCACCGGTGCCTCAATGACATGGCCTTGTTACCTCCATGGCTAGGAATACAAATACAGAAGCTGGGCAATAAAAGAACAATCATAATCATATCAAATCAATCATATCAAATACTGAACTGAAGCATATCAAATTGAATCATATCAAATACTGAACTGAAGCATATCAAATGGATAACCAACGAATATCAAAATGAGATAACAATTCAAATATCGGAATGAATAACAACACGGATATCAAATGTAATAAAGGATAATCATATCAATGGATGCCCTTACTGTTAAAGGACGGAATATTTGTACCTTATGAGTGAAATAAAAGTAAACAAAAAAGTAATCACAAGGAAACAACGTCACGCCTTCTTCAACGAATCTACACGAACTAGGGTTCATATTATACTTATTAGCTCATTTAATGTCGTAACGGATTCTTAATTACTCATTACGATTCATTAATGTGATTAGGGTTTCATAAGTGAAATTAGGATAACATATGTTCAACAGTATCCAGTTTAATGTTTCAAATGAAATTAGGGTCAAAACATATTCAATGGGATTAGGTTACACCAAAACCGTAACTTATAACATATTTTAGATTTTATCATGTTCAAGCCCATTTGTTTATGAATTTAAAACCATACTTATATACTTAATGAGGTGCTCAAATAATTATCATAGATACTTATACATGTTAGGAAATTATTGTAATTTTTCTAGATTTTATTTCAAAATGTAAGTATCCAAAAAAAAATCATTTTCCTATACCTGTCCAGAAAGTGCACTTCAGGTATACTCCGAAAGTTTGTATTTAATTAACCCATTTGAACCTTTCAGAAGAATCCAAAAAAAATTTAGTAAGTCATATACATCTTAAAAATCCTGTCTGTCAAATGAGACCTCTTAATTCCTTATGGTTTGAAAACTAAAAATCAAAAACACCAACTGATTTTAAGACATCTAAAATACAGTTTTGACACTTAATCTAGTAAAAATCAAAAGACTACCCTCCCTACATCTAATGACCACGGAATTTATATATTCAAAAAGTAGGCAACTTAAACTTAATTTTAGACTTAAGAATCATACAAAAAAATGTTGGCATCATCAAATTAGACCCTTTTAAATCCGACCCAAATTCTGGACTGCATCTTATTGTGACAGAAAACAAACCCCAATTTTATCCCTTGTCATTAATTATGTACGCCCTTTAATTAAATAGATCTAGGGTTTCCAAGTTTTAGGTTATAATTAATGTGTGATTAATGATCATGTTAGGGCTTGTTTCAATATGATTCGAATGGAAAAACACAAACAAAAGTCGATACACATATATAACAAGGTCTATGATTTCATGTGGCGTATGCGAGTGAAAACAAAAGGGATCATGAGTACCTTTAGGGCAGATTAACGAGACAAGAAACAAGAGCAAACGAGGAGAACAAGGCTGCTACACACTTCAATCGATCACCAAAGTTTAAACCCTTCGACCCTTATTGATTCTTGAGAGAAACCAAGAGGTTTATGGCTGATTTAGGGTTTTCGAAATTTCGGTATTGTTGATGCAAATAATGTTCTAAAAACGTTATTTATATCTTTCGATAACTTCAAGTTTTGATGGTAACAAAATGTGAAATCACTTTACGTCAAAATTAACGTAAACAAGTTTTTCGTCGAAAGATCCCATTTCTACGCTAATCACTCTAGGTATGAACAAAGAAATTTACAAGTTGACAAATGATCAAAGAAGTGAATTTGTGTTTAAAACTTCACATTTTTAATGTGACAAAACATTTTTTCAAAAATATACTTTACAAGTTATTTTTGAATTATTAAGAAATGTTTTATTGGAAAAATAAGTTTAAATATCATAACAACTATTCCCCCCCCCAAAATCAGCTACAAACTTCCCCAAATAAACTTTCACCACTAAAAACAAAAAATGGAGCGTTCTTGTCTGGCACGGTACCATGGTACAACTAAATTTAGTGGTACCGTGTGACATTTAGTGGTACCGTGTCCTCATAACGGCTAGATTTCTTCTGCCTATAAATACCAGCCCTCTTCACAGTTTTTGGGCATCCTTTTTCACACATATCTTTCTAAGTTCAATACTCTTATCACATCTTCTCTTATTGATCATTTAGTTTAGTTTTCTTTTGTTTAAAGAGTGGTCCAATTATCCAACCAAGTGATCACCTTCATTCCTCTACTAGTGTAAGAGAAGAACACAAAGTATCAAACATGATACAAAGTGTTGTAGTTATAGTTAGTGCACTTGTAACACTTGTTACATACTTGTTGTATCCTTGCATACATCAAGTTCATTTTTCTTTTGAGAGTTTGTGAGAGTAGATCATTGTGATCTTGTCGAGATCTTGGAGATCTCTTGTAGCTTGTGGGCTTGTGTGTTGATCAAGTGGATCAAGGGTAGATCGAGTAGATAGAGTCAAGTGTGTTGATTGTGTGAAGTAGAAAGGATCATGTGGATCGTGGTAGATTGGTACTAGCTAAGATTAGTACTCGACATTTAGCTTAGTGTCGAAAATTAGGATAAGCGACGTTGTACGGTTTTCTCCGCCTGAAGGGAGCTTTGTTGACATAGTGCTTGAAACTCTCGAGTGTGGTACTCGAGGAGTGGAGTAGGGCGAAGAAGAGCTTCGTGACCGAACCACTATAAATCTCGTTGTCCCGGTTTGATCTTTCCATCTCTTTTCTTTATAATTATTGTTCATATTAGTTACTATTGTTTAGTGTTCATATTGGTGTTGATTGATTTCACAAAAGATTCGAATCAAAGTTTTTCACAAGTAAAGTTTTGAAACAAATTAAAAACCGGTAAAACTATTCAACCCCCCTTCTAGTTTTCCACAATTGGTACCAGAGCCACGTCAGTCAAGATTTTAAAATAAATTGTATTTTAAAACTTGAATCGATCAATGGATTCCGACAAATATCAAGAAGGGCAATCTATGAAAAGACCACCACTTTTTGAAACCGGTTGTTTTATATATTGGAAAACAAGATTCGAAACGTATGTGAAATCAAAAGACATTGACCTTTGGCATATTATTACCGAGGGTGACTTTCAACCGATTCAAAAGAATCCGGAAACTAAAGGGGATGAAATAGTTCCTTATAGTAAACAAAGTGATGAACTTAAAAGAAAACTAGCCAAAAATGATGAGGCTAAAATGATAATTTATAATGCTTTGCCGACAAAGGAATTTGAAAGAATTTTTATGCGTAATACGGCAAAAGAAATTTGGAAAACTTTTTTAGTCACTCACCAAGGTAATAATCAAGTCAAAGAGAAAAAGATAGATCTTCTTGTGCAACAATATGAATAATTTTCCATTCCGGAAGATGAATCTATTGATAATGCTTTTGCTAGATTTAATACTATTATTACTAGTCTCAAAGCTCTTGATGAAGGTTGTTCTAGCAAGAACTATGTTAGAAAGTTTCTTAGGGCTCTACATCCCAAATGGAGAGCAAAGGTCACCGCCATTGAAGAGTCAAAGAACTTGGCGACATTATCACTTGATGAACTAATAGGAAACTTGAAGGTTCATGAGATGATAATCAAGAAAGACTCCGATATAGTGAAAGGCAAAAGCGAGAGAGTTAGATCTCTAGCATTGAAAGCCAAAAAGGAGTCTAGTGATGAGGAAAGTTCGGATTCCGATAGTGAAGGCGAAAAATATGCACTAGCCGTTAGAGATTTTAAGAAGTTCTTTAGGAGAAGAGGTAGGTTCGTTAGGCAACCTCGTGATGATAAGAAGTCGTCACAAAAGAACCGAGATGAGAAGAAAGGAAAGAGTGATAGGATATGTTTTAGATGCGGAGATTCCAATCATCTCATTGGAGAATGTCCTAAACCACCGAAAACCAACAACCAAAGAGCTTTCATAGGAGGCTCTTGGAGTGATAGCGGTGAAGAAGAAGAGAAGAAGCCCAACGACGAAACATGTCTAATGGCTCAGGCTTCAAATGAGGTACATTCCGACTCTTCTTATTATAGTAATTATAATTCGTCAATAGATGATAACATACTATATGATGAATATAATAAACTATGTGAAGTAAGTTCTAAAATCTTAGGTAGAAACAAAACACTAAAATTAAAATTGCATAACTCGAAATGCAAATTTTAGAACTGAAAGACCAAGTAAAAAGACTTGAGAAAAATAAAGAAGTAGATGTTGGATGTAGATCATGCATGTGTCTTCGAGTAGAAAATGAAAAACTCAAAGAAAATGCGTTAGGAATCATTAAGTTTGAAGAAGGTATAAGGGCACTGAATGATATGCTTGAAAACATTAGGTATAGTGAACATGCAGGTGCAGGATTAGGATTTGACCCAAACCAAGCTTCTACAAGTGATACTAAACAAGTAAAATTTGTAAAGCCTGGAGAATCTGAAATAGCAGATGACGGTACCACTAAAGGTACAGACGAAACCACTAAAATTAGTGGTACCGTGGTACCGTCTGGTGCTAAAGTCAGATCTGGGTCAATTTTAAAAAATAACTTAAGTCCTAAACGAGTCACATAGTTATTAATAATGTAGAGGTACCTATTGCTAGTAAAAAGGAGGTCAAAAGTTTTTACAAACCCTTGTCAACCCCCGGGCTTGGTTTTGTAAAACCTGATATTAGATCAAAGACTCCTTTACCTAGAAGAACTAATGTTCCTAAACCTCGGTTAAGAACTCCTCTACCGAGAGGTAACTTTAGAAGACAAAGTTATCCAAGTAACTATCCTGTAACTTGGAATAACCATCAACTACAAAGTTACTTACCATGGGAAATTTGTCCTCCATTCCAACATCCAAACCAAATGCAAGAAATGCATGAGATGTTTAACACTATTAATTTTGGACCCATGAGATATTGGGGACCAAAAGTTTGAGCGTCTGTTTTGCTAGATAGACACGATTGAGAATCGACTTGGAGTCTGACAAATGAAGTATGATTATTGATTGCACTAATCTCATGATGGATAATCAAGTCTTATCTCATCTTACTTAGCTTACAACAAAGGTAGTCACGTCTTCTAGTTTTAAAGGCAACACCTCAGGCTAAGGTACGCTTTCTTAAAACCCCCTTGTTAGTAGATATGTTAGCATGGAGTGTTCTTAGAATCTAACTTAGTAAGCACTAACATAATGGACGTGAAAAGTGCATCCCCAAATAGTTTTGTCAACAAGGAGGTATATGTAGTACAACCTCCAGGATTTGTTGATCCATAAAAACCATATCATGTTTATAAACTCAAGAAAGAATTGTATGTTCTTAAACAAGCCTCCTAAGCTTGGTAAGACATATTAAAGGCTCTCTTACATGAACATGAATATACCATGAAAATGGTTGACAACGTGCTTTTCACAAAGAAACGAAATTCACATCCGATCATGGCTCAAATATTTGTCGACGACAATTATATCAGACTCAACTTGTCCAGAAATGTACAATGATCGCTCAAAGATCATGCGTGACAAGTTTGAGATGAGCATGATGAGTGAATCAAATTTCTTCCCTAGCCCTCATATAATATTACTTGAAGATAGTATCTTCTTAAATCTAAGTGTACTAAAATACACACACACACACACACACACACACACATATATAAATATATATATATATATATATATATATATATATATATATATATACATACATAAGATATTTAGATTAGGACAATCTTAATCGACATTAACGCCCATGTCCGCGGAGACGAATCTCACAAGAGACGATGAAGGTGAGTACGCGGATAGTACTAGATTAGGGGCATAATAGGTAATCTACTTTACCTAACGGCAAGTAGGCCCAATATCATGTCTAGTGTCTGCCCTTGTGCTCGCTTGTAAGAAGGATCCCAAAACTTCTTACCTTAAAGTGGTTAAGTGTATCTTCCGATGCATTAAAGGCACTATACACTTGGGATTGTACTATCTCAAGGGGATTGGTGTAGAGACTATTGTCTATACCAACTCTGATAATGCGGGAGATAATGTGGATCAAAAAAGTAAGAGTGATGTTTGTACCTTCATAGGTTGTTGTCAAACTTCTTGGTTCTCCAAGAAACAAACGACTCTTGCTATCTCCACAACCGAAGCCGAATACGTAAGCACCGGAAAGGCATGACAACAAGCATTATGGATGAAACAAGCTCTAATTGACTGCGACATCCATCTCAACGACATTCCTATGAAGTGCGACAACCGAGGTGCAAATTGACTTGACCAAGAACTCCGTGGATTGCTCATGTACGAAGCACATCAAAGTACGTCATCTCCTCCATCGCGATAATGCCCAAAGAGGAATAATTTCTTTCGAAAAGTTTCCTTCAAAGGAAAACATCGTCAATATCCCAATCAAACCTCTCAAACGAGAATCCTCTAACTATCTTCGTCTAGATCTAGGAATGATGGAACACATTCCGTGAATTTCACAATTCCCATGTGTTCAAATATGTCCTTCACCTCCTTCTTATGACTATTTAAATATTTTACTGTAAATGTTGAAGTCATCCTTTACATCTCGTCTCATGACTTTTAAATATTTCACTAGAAATATTAAGTCATCCTTCACATCCCTCGTATGACTATTTTAATATTTCACTAGAAATATTGAAGTCATTCCTTACATCTAGCCTCATGACTTTTTAAGTCATCTTTCACATCCCTCTTATGACTACTTAAATATTTCACTAGAAATATTGAAATCATACCTCATATCGCTCTAATAACTACCTATGTATTTCCTCAGAAATACTAAAGTCATTCCTTGTCGTCTAGCCTAGTCGTTTCCATTAAAAGAGTTTATTGGGTATAAACTCTCCCCTCACGTCAAAAGTTCTTACAAATTAAGTAAGATTAATTCATCAAGAATCAAAATGGAACAAAAATGAGCCTCAGACATGCACGGTTCCACTAAAGTTGCACGGAACCACCAAACATTAGTGGTACCGTGCATCTGATAAACCTGATTTTCTTCCTCTTTCCCTTTGCACATTCATTCAAAACAAATATACCTATTTCCCTTTTGCTGTCAAAACCGAATACCACACCCAAATCCAACTACACTCTTGTCAATCAAGATCGAGGCATTGCACTTAAAGAAAATCAATCGCTACAACATCAATTGTAAGTAAATTAACCTTAATTTTTTTCTAATTTGAGTCTAGGGTTTGTTCTTATGCATAAAATCGAATTGGGGTTTTTCAGTTTTAGTTAAATTTTTATGCAATTAGGACTAGGATTAGACAATGTATAACATACATGATTCCCTAATCATAGGATTTACATAAACCCACTTATATCATATGTATTAGTCCGAATTTTACTATTTAAATCAGATTAAGATTAACTATTTTTAGTGGAATCATGTCTAGGATACTTAAAATTGGATTAGGAATCATTAACACTCAAGCTTTTCAACTTTAAGATTTTTGGCGCCAAGTTGACGCATTTGCCAAACACCCCAATTCCATCGTTTTCGAAAAATTTCACGAAACTAGGATCATGAAATATTTTTCGTGCATTGTTGATGCAAACTAAACACGCTTTTGCATGCATACATGATCTCACAAATATTGATTGAATTACATAACTAATATGTATTCTTTGACATATTTGTTTGTGCAAAAGTGAAGTTACGAGCGTTTGGGTAATCTCATTATTTTTGTTTTAGAGTCGAGATTACCGCACCTCCACATTGTTTGCATATAGGCACACACACACTAGAAATGTGATCATCAAAATTCAATAAGTTAACATATACATACTTATATTTTTGTAGGTAAAAATGCCTCGTACCGATTACCAATACACCAAATCCTACATCCCTTCTCTAATCGATGATCCAAACATTCCCGATGAGCAAAAAGCTTATCTTCTTAAAGTCTAACATCGATACATACACGAAGGTCGTGTAGTCGATGCTTAATTTGTTCCTTTGAATGGCATCCAAGCATGCTTTCCTACGATCCAATTTGATTGTTTATATAAAATAAATGATCAAATTTGTCCTCATTTCATCCTCGAATTCTACAGTCGTGTTCGTACCTTCAATGATCTTGAGGGTAATGTCTTTCTTGATTTTTGGATTCAAAATGAACATATCATTTTATCCATCACCGAAGAGACATTCTTGGTGTTCCCTCCCATGGTCAATGTGCATACACAGAAGACCATTCCTTAGAGTCACTTCACTATCACCTTGAAAGTGAAGGTCCTTATCTTACCGAAATTCCCGACCTTCAAAGCATAAGCAACACGTCCAAATCCCTCGAGTCGCCAACACGTACAAAAAACGTGATGGTTCCATAGTCCACCTTGATCCAAACCGAATCTATCTAAAAGAGATTCTTCCCGATCTCAAAAATTGGGAACTCCTTCTGCGTGAAAATATTTTGTGTCTTGCGGGCAATCGGGATCATGTTCCGGCAAGTCTTGCCCATATGCTCTATTGCCTTAGTAACGAGGAGCCATACAACCTCGCATACTACATGGCAAAAAGAATGGCAAACATTCACAGTCGGTCCGGTAAGCTCATGCCATACGGTATGTTGCGTACTCGTCTCTTCCGTTGGGTTATGGCAAATTACCCACATCTTAATAATGGCGACTACTTTCTTGTCGATCCCATTATGAAACCTCTTGGTGGACCACAACGTCGCACAAAGCAACGTAGTGACAAAGGGTCCAAATGTGGTCGTAAATCCACCTCCGATGCTACTTTCTCTTCTTCCTCCTTCCGTCATGGATCGTCATCTCAACCTATGGATGAGGATGATGATGAAGTGAATGAAGAAGGAACTTCTCATGCTCGTACTCCGTCACCCGACACTTTCTTTCGTAATCTTGACACGTCATCCTTCACACCAACAACCAACCTTCCTTACAACAACATCAACTTGAATGTGGCGATGAGAAGGCAAATGACGATGTACAACCGACAAGTATCCATGCATGAGCAAACGATCGATGGGTTCAAGTCTATTGGAAAAGCACTCAAGGGGATCGGGAACAAGATCAAGAAGTTAGGGAAATCAAGAGATTAGACAATACTAACTTAATTAGTATTACTAACTTAAGTAGTATTAAACTATTACTAATGGGGTCTTGGCTACGGCCATTTAACATTAACAAGTTTGAATTAACTTAGTATTTCTAAGTTGGCATAGGTTACTTTGGTTAGTTAATGAAGCTTAATGCTTGATTATATTTATGAGCTTTATTTAGTTCATATCTCTTATTTTACATTTTTCTTGCGTGCACTAGATTATCATATTACTTGATATATTGCATGCTTAATAGTAGCCTAATTCTTGATAATCACATGTTATTGTTTGTTGCTAGTTGTGGATAGTGTTAGGAAAACTATGTGATTATTCTTTAGTAAATTTAGGCAATAGGATTTGCTGCAAATAGTACCCCTAGGATTACCCATTTAGGCAGCCTAAATCCTGCAGAACTAGTAAAAATGTCAACTAAAGGCCACGTCCACTAAATAGGGCACGACACCACTAAATTTAGTGGTACCGTGGGCGATTTAGTGGTACCGTCCCCTGGGAAGACATTTTTAACTCTTTGCTTCCACTTTTTGACTTTCTTTACCTTAGAATCTGCAAACATGTGCTATTTCCAATACTCACAATTCCCTAAACTCACCATCCTACCTATCCCTACATGCTTTGATTTGGCTATTTAAGCTCTTATCATACATTCATCTTCCTCACCATCACACATTCATCATAAACTCACCATGTCTTCTACCATGGCCACCACCTCTCACAAAGCAAAGAAGCCAAGGCTCAACATAAAACCACCCAATGAAATACTTCTCATTGATCTTACATTGGACGATGATGAAGACATTCATACTCCACTACCCTCCACCAATTCAACCTCATCAATTTCTACACCCTTGGCTCCTTCTAAAGCCAACTCTACAAGGCCAATCTCATCATCCTCTTCCACCATTAGGACTACCACACCTTTACCTCCACCTAGTCCTCCTCAACCATTAGCACTAACCTTCACCCTATCACCAACAACTCCTTTTGAGCTTGGGTCTAACACATCATCATCTTCCGCCTCTCCATCACCACAACCACTAATGGGTCACCCCATTTTTTATCCTTTAGAGCCACATAGTCTAAGTTGTGCATGTTGTCATCACAACCGAAACCTCATCTTCAACCTTAGGGATGAATTGAACTTCATGTTCTCCTACCTTGAACACCTTCTAACACCACCACAAGGACCCATCATACCACCTCCTCCACCAACCAATAGCCCAAAAAACTAAACATTCTCATGTTTAGTTTCCAAAATAAGAGCTTAGGATCCCTTTTGTCATCGAAGCAAATCTTAGGGCCTCGTGTCGCTAAAGATTTCTATGAGCTTCTTGTAGTTTGTTTTTATTTTTATGATGTAGTCATACTTATGCATGACATTTCTTTTAATAAATGTATGGGCATGTTATGTGGTTGTTTTATTTTTTATGGTGTTTAGCTACTTAGCCAATTTTTTTTTTTTTTTTTTTTTTTTTGTTTGTGGTTGGATATTTATCTTGATTGCTACATGTTAGATATTGTATATTTGTCATCTAACTTTGTTTTGTAGCAAGAACCATTGCTGGATTCCTTGGTGTCCTCCAAACGAGGGGGAGTATACATCAAGGGGGAGCCTTAGCAACCTTTTTGCTTCGACAAAAAGGGGGAGAAATGGGATATAAACTCATTAAAAACTTGTTAAAATTAATTTTAACTTAAAATGAGTTTAGGTTTTGTCATCATCAAAAAGGGGGAGATTGTTGATGCAAATAATGTTCTAAAAATGTTATTTATATCTTTCGATAACTTCACGTTTTGATGATAACAAAATGTGAAATCACTTTAAGTCAAAATTAATGTAAACAAGTTTTTAGTCGAAAGATCCCATTTCTGCGCTAATCGCTCTAGGTATGAACAAACAAATTTACAACTTGACAAATGATCAAAGAAGTGAATTTGTGTTTAAAACTTCACATTTTTAATGTGACAAAATATTTTTTCAAAAATATACTTTACAAGTTATTTTTGAATTATTAAGAAATGTTTTATTGGAAAAATAAGTTTAAATATCATAACAACTATTTTTCCCCCCAAAATCAGCTCCAAACTTCCCCAAATAAACTTTCACCACTAAAAACAAAAAATGGAGCGTTCTTGTCTGGCACGGTACCACGGTACCACTAAATTTAGTGGTACCGTGTGACATTTAGTGGTACCGTGTCCTCATAACGGCTAGATTTCTTCTGCCTATAAATACCAGCCCTCTTCACAGTTTTTGGGCATCCTTTTTCACACATATCTTTCTGAGTTCAATACTCTTATCACATCTTCTCTTCTTGATCATTTAGTTTAGTTTTCTTTTGTTTAAAGAGTGATCCAATCATCCAACCAAGTGATTACCTTCATTCCTCTACTAGTGCAAGAGAAGAACACAAGGTATCAAAGAAGATACAAAGTGTAGTAGTTATAGTTAGTGCACTTGTAACACTTGTTACATACTTGTTGTATCCTTGCATACATCAAGTTCATTTTTCTTTTGAGAGTTTGTGAGAGTAGATCATTGTGATCTTGTCGAGATCTTGGAGATCTCTTGTAGCTTGTGGGCTTGTGTGTTGATCAAGTGGATCAAGGGTAGATCGAGTAGATAGAGTCAAGTGTGTTGATTGTGTGAAGTAGAAAGGATCGTGTGGATCGTGGTAGATTGCTACTAGCTAAGATTAGTACTCGACATTTAGCTTAGTGTCGGAAATTAGTGTTAGGAAATTAAGCTTTAGCAGTTAAGACTGTTGATGATAACAGTTAGGACTGTTGATGATGGAAGTTAAGACTGCTGAAGAGTTTTGAAGACATAAGCAGTTAGGACTGTTGAGTGAAGAAGTTAGTACAGTTTATGTTTATGATTTATGTAATAGATAATTATGGAAAATATATTGTGTATATCGTATAAGATTAGAATGATAGTTATCTTGTAAAGGAATCCTTGGTCTATAAAAGGATTGCCTAGGTTAACATACAGAGATATAGAAGTACGAATTAATTGATAGAGATTCAAGGTTGTAAACCCTAGTGATAGGAGATCACTCGTATTATTGTTTCAATAATATTGAATCATTGAAGTTTATTATTCTGTGTTCATTGTTTCATTCAAATCATACAAAACACATAAAGTCTTCTAAGTGCTAGCTAGTAAATTCCGCGTGCTAGACTACGTATAATTCTTAGTATCACATCTAACACAAGGAGTGTGTGTAGATCCGGTCAAGTGGTATCAGAGACAGGTTGCTGATACTTAGATTTAGAAGATCCGAGAAGAACAAAGATGGACATGGAACCAACACCAAACACAACTAACATTGCTGCTAAGCTTCCTATGCTTAAACCTAATGAGTTCGACATGTGGAGACTTCGTATTGAGCAGTTTTTCCAAGTGCAAGACTATGCACTTTGGGAGATCATTGAAGAAGGAAACTCCTTTACACCAGTAACAACAACAACTATTGTTGAAGGAAAATCTGAGACTACAGTGCAGACAAAGCCAACCACTAATGAAGAGAAGGAAAGGTACAAGAATGATGTTAAGGCTAGAAGTTTGCTTCTGATGACTATTCCCAATGATCAGTTGCTGAATTTTAGTAAGTTCAAGTGTGCTAAAACCCTTTTTGAAGCTATTGTTGCAAGATATGGTGGGAATGAAGCTACCAAGAAAACCCAGAAGACCCTTCTCAAGCATCAGTTTGAGAACTTTACAACAACAAGCAATGAGTCGTTGGATCATATGTTTAATAGACTTCAAAAGTTGGTGAGTCAATTGGCTGTTCTAGGAATTGAGATGCCTCAGGAAGATCTCAACTCCAAATTTCTGAGGAGTCTACCAGCTGAATGGGCTATGCATGTGGTAGTATGGAAAAACAAGCCTAATATAGATTCCATGAGCTTAATGGATCTTTATAGCAACTTCAAGATAGTTGAACATGATATTAAGAAGTCTGCTGGATCAAGCTCAAGCTCAAGCTCAGGGAATTTGGCCTTTATATCAACTCCCAGTTCCTCAAGTCCAGATGAAGAAGTGCAAGTTGCTGGAGCAGTTGGTACTGCTAGTGCAAACATTGGTACTGCTAGCACCTCAACCAGTACTAGTGGACTTTTGAATGATGATACTTATTGTGCTTTCCTGAATACTCAGCACAATGGAAGTATGTTGACTCATTCAGATCTTCAAGAGATTGATGAAGATGATATTGAAGAGATGGATATTAAGTGGCAGCTCTCTCTTCTCAGTTTGAGAGCTAGGAGATTCTTGAAGAAGACTGGCAAGAAGATTGTCATAAACAGTAATGATGTTGCAGGGTATGACAAGTCCAAGATTGAGTGCTTCAATTGCCACAAGAAAGGTCATTATTCAAGGGAGTGCAGATTACCAAGCCAACAGGATGGAAAGAGCAGAGCATATGGAAACAAGTCAAGGGTTGTGGAGGTTGCTGATTCAAGCTCGAAAGCCATGGTTGCCATTGATGGCTTAGGATTTGACTAGAGCTATATTGCAGAGGAGGAAGCAGAAGCATCTACAGAGGTTGCTCTCATGGCATTTTCTGATTCTGAGGTACAAGTTTCAAAATGTTCTAAATCTTGTGAAGCTTTAAAAGATCTAGAAACACTTAAAACAAGATATGAGAATCAGAGAAAAGAGTTAGTTGAAACTGCTTTTAGCTTAGCAATTCATAAGAGAGCTTTAGCTGTGTTAGAAGAACAAATTGTTCATTATCAAAGTAATGAGTCTAAGTTTTCTGATGATATGATTATTGTTAAGAGAGACTTAATGTTTAGAGAGAATGAGATCACTTTGTTAAAACATGAGTTAGAACAGGTTAAGAAAGCTAAGGAGAACATTCAGATGAGTGTAGACACACTAGAATACACATCAAAAGGTGTTCAAAAGATAATTGAGAGTCAGATCCAAAATAAAGCTAAGTCAGGCCTAGGATATAAGTCAGTTCCACCTCCCTATAGAGGAATTCCAACACCCCCAGGTGTAGACTTAGAACACAAAGGACTCCCTGAATTTTAATTACCTGTGCTTAACTATGGTCCTCAACCCAAGAAGGATGTAGTTGATAAACCTGTGTTTGAAAGTGCAAGTGATAAATCACTATCTAAGGACAAGGTGTCTTCTGATAGGTCCTCAGCTAAGGACTCAGATGCTCCAACCATTGAGGAATGGACTTTTGATGATGAGGATGATCAGGCTGTGGTTAAGCCTGTTAGTGCTAAAGTAGAGGAACCAAAAGTTCCAAAGATGGTTAAACCTGAGACTGTTAGGCCTAGATCAAATGCCAAACCTTTTAGACCAACAGTTAGGTATGCAGAAATGTATAGAACCACAAACAAGCCAAGAGGTAACCAAAGGAATTGGAATGACCTAAAATCTCACCAATTAGGGGAGGATTTTGTTTGCTATAGGAAAGCTTGTTACTCTTGTGGTAGCTTTGACCATCTTGCAGATTATTGTGATAAATGGGTATCTGGATATACAAATCATAGGTTGAGCATAGCAAGACCTCAATCTTTTCTTAGGAATGACAAGATGATACCTAGATCAGTTCTTTTAAGGTCTGGACCTAAAGCAGTTCAAACTGCTAGACCAGTAGTTCAGACTGTCAGACCTATGAGACCAATTCACCCAAGGCCACCAGTTCAAGGTGCAAAAATGTTTTCCAAATCAGCACCAAAAACTGTTAATAGACCCTTTCATCACAAAGCAGTTGTAAAAAATCAAGTTTGGAAACCTAAGGTAACAACTACCAAGCCAGCAGTTCCAACTGCTAGCAGGGTAATTGGTACTGGTGTGAATAAAAACACTGCTAAGGGAAACATTGGAAATGGAGTGAATGCATCAGCATGTTGGGTATGGAGACCAATTAAACCCAATGGTGCTAAGACTATTTTGAAAAGAATGAATTATGTTGATGCTAGAGGAAAGCCTAAGTCTGTTTTGGCTTGGGTTCCACAAGGAAATTAATTTTTCTTGGTATATGCATTGTTAGTCATATGCTTGTATCTTGTTTCTTTGTTTTTGGACTAACAATTGCAGGATTGGAGAGAAAACACCAAGGGATTATGAATGCTTGATGTTTTGGACTAAATGGTGTTCTGGAGATTAGTATGTGATCTTTGAATACAACAAATGGTAATTGGTTCACCATGTCTTATCCACATAAGAACCAACTAGTCCAGAGCAAACGGTTTCTGGTAAAGATTAATCAAATCCGTTGATGGTTGACAATTTACCAAAAATTGTATGGTTATCAGCTCACCATATCTAAGTGTGAAGAGTTGGCTAGTCCAAAGCAAACGGCTATTGGTAAAGACATATCAAATCCGTTGATAGCTGATAGTTTGCTAAAAACTATGTTTGAGCCATGGTATTTTAAAATTTATTTCAAAAAGTTCGTACGGCTCAACAAAATTTTTTGCAACAGTTGGTACGGTTAGTACAAAATTAGGACGGCTCAACTAGCCGTTGTAAAAATCTGTCAGTAATTAATTTTCTAGCCGTTGGGGTAAAACCGTTATTCTTAAGATACTTATAGGGATTTTTATAGACGATAATTATCTTTTTACCATAAATTCATTTATTCTCTTTCTAAAGATAATTTATCTCATACGCATATTTTGCAAAACCCTAAACAGTATCTATAAACCCCAAGCGACTACATAAAACCTCAATTCCAATTTACAAGATCATTGTATTGCTAAAATCTTTCATTTTTCATCATTAAGAATGGCTGGATTGGAATTTGTTAAGCGTCACAACCAGGTTGCGTTTTTAGAGAAAACAGAACAAGGAGATGGGCCGAAGTTTTATGAGATTGTGGATTTTCTCAACCACTCTCACATAAGGTATGCTCTAACTGTTTCTCCTACTCTTTATGTCTTGCAAATCACACAGTTCTGGCAAAATTCATCTGTCTTGACAAGTGATGACGGAGACGTAGAAATTCATACTGAAGTAGATGGCATTAAGTTTGTTGTTACCAAGTCTATACTTAGGAGACATCTTAAATTAAATGACTCAGATGGTATCCACACTATGCTAAATACTGAAATTTGGGAAGAACTTTCTAAAATGGGGTATAATACATCTGAAAACAAATTGACTTTTCAAAAAGGATGTTTTTCACCTCAATGGAGATTTTTGATACATATTCTTTTATGTTGTTTAAGTCCTAAAAAGACTGCTTGGGAGCAGTTCAGTAGCAATATTGCTATTGCTCTCATTTGCTTGTCTACAAACAGAGTTTTTAACTTTTCAAAATATATTTTTGAGGGTATGGCATCAAATGTTGACAGTAAAACAAAGTTTTTAATATATCCCAGGTTTGTTCAAACAATTTTAAATAAAAAGACATACCTGCTTACAAAACCAACTGAAACTTTTGCTACGCCTAGCCTACAATCAAAGGTTTTTAAAAATATGGCTATGGCTAGTAGGCTTTTTCAAGGGGAACCAGTTCCATTGTTTCCTCAAATGCTTCAAACTGAGTTGGGTGAAGGTTCAGCAGTTACAACTGATCCCCATCACACATCCACTCAAGAACTTGAAACAACCCTACAACCACCTATCACTTATAGGAGAAGGTCTAAACCTAGTCTAACTAGGGTTGTGACTAGATCCTTGCCCAAAGATTCACCTCTCCTAGCAGGTAATACAGCTAGAAGTGATGAGGGTAGCTCTTCACAAACTGAATTGATGGAAATATGTACCAAGTTAGTTGACAGAGTAAAGACCTTGGAGGAGGAGCTTAAGAAGAGCAATGAGGAGCTGAAATCTCATAAAGAAATGTTTTCCAAAGTCTAAACCAAGCTAACAAAAAGGGTGAAGAAGCTTGAAGATCAGTTAAAGAAGAAAAGGGCAAAAGTGATATTGGATGATGATTCTGATGATGATGATGATTCAGATGGTTCAGAAGGGGATGATGAAAATTCTTCCAAACAGGGGAGGAAATTTGGTAAAGATATGGATAGATCAGGTTCTCAGGAGGGGCATGATAAAGGTTCAGAACAAGATGAAGGTTTTGATATTGGTTCAGGTTCTGGTTATGTTCAAGAAGAAACAGCTGAGACACATCAAGCAGTTCCAAATGTTGAAGCAGTTCAGACTGCTGAGACAGAGCAAGAAACAGTTCAAACTGCTGAGACAGAGCATCAAGCAGTTCAACTGATGAAACTTCTGCTGAACAAGTTTATGAAAGAAGAAGAGCAGATAAAGGGAAGAAGCCAATGACATCTGAAGAAGTTGTTGCTGCTCAAGAACTTGAAAGGCTTAAAAGATTGAAACCAAAAACTCAAGAACAGATAGATCATGATGCAGAAGTTGCAAGGCAAATGGTAGAAGGAGATTTGGCTAGTGAAGAAGCTAAACAAGCTCAGATTGCTCAAGATGAAGAATTTGCAAGAAAAATGGCTGCTGATGATGTAAGAAACATAGCTGAATTTATGGAAAGAAAAAGATCAAAAGAAGTAAATCAAGAGGAGTTCAATGAACAGCTACAATATTTGTTGGATTCTGATGTGATTGTAAGAGCTCAAGCTTCAATGGTTCTTAAAGATAAATAGTTGAATGAAGAAGAAAAGACAGAGGAGCTTAAAGAATTCATACTAAAAAAGAATGGAGTTGCAACATGGGAAGATCTGATTCAGAGGATAAGAGAAAGACAGAAGTCAGGATACAAGACAAAGTTGCCAACAAATAAGGAACTAGTTGAGTCTATGAAGCATT
This sequence comes from Artemisia tridentata subsp. tridentata, assembly GCA_021014915.2. Classification (NCBI taxonomy): domain Eukaryota; kingdom Viridiplantae; phylum Streptophyta; class Magnoliopsida; order Asterales; family Asteraceae; genus Artemisia; species Artemisia tridentata. Next base: position 280,304,926 of record CP139503.1, on the reverse strand, counting down.
ATTTGAAGAACTCAGCAAATTACACTATGAATGACTTCAAGGGAAAATCTTATGCCATAATTGAAAAGGAATTCTATGAAACTTATGCTATTTTGAACACTCCAAGAAGAAGTTTCAAAACAGGTAAGAAGAGGGAATCAGAAACTATGGAATCAGAAGTTGCAAAGAAACAAAAGTCTGAAGAAGAAGGGTTAACAAATGAGAAGATCAGAAGTATGATGATGATTGTTTCAGAATCTTCTTATATTAAACCTTTACAGGTAAAACATCCAATCATTGACTGGGAAGTGTTCACTGATGGAAGAATGAAAGGATGGAAGATAATCAGACTTGGAGATATTTCTGAAAGATACAAGTTGTTTGAAGATTTACTCAAAGGCTTTGACAGAGAAGATCTAAATCAACTATGGAGCTTAGTGAAAGAAAAATTCAGAGATAAAGATCCTATTGAAGATAAAGATAAAGAACTATGGGTTCAATTGAAGAGAATTTATGAACCAGGTGGTGGAGAGTCAATATGGATATTTCAAGCACAAGTCATGGACATCACTTGGAAGTTATTTGGAACGTGTGGAGTACACAGAGTGTCTACCAAGGATGGAATAGAGATCTATATGCTGGTTGAAAAAGATTATCCACTCAGACCAGGTGTTTTGAAACTGATGGCACATATTAAACTAGAAGCTAATGAAGAATCTGAGATGGCTGATATGCTGGTGACAAAGATATTCAACCTTGCACAAGAAGTGAAAGCTAGATCTAAGAGATTTGCTTAATAGGTGTTTGAAAGAATTTTCAGCATTAAGAAGAAGAAGCTTAATTTGAAGAAACTTAGTGATTTGGATAGAAATCATAAGTTTAGGGGAGGATTGTTAGGAAATTAAGCTTTAGCAGTTAAGACTGTTGATGATAACAGTTAGGACTGTTGAAGATGGAAGTTAAGACTGCTGAAGAGTTTTGAAGACATAAGCAGTTAGGACTGTTGAGTGAAGAAGTTAGTACGGTTTATGTTTATGATTTATGTAATAGATAATTATGGAAAATATATTGTGTATATCATATAAGATTAGAATGATAGTTATCTTGTAAAGGAATCCTTGGTCTATAAAAGGATTGCCTAGGTTAACATACAGAGATATAGAAGTACGAATTAATTGATAGAGATTCAAGGTTGTAAACCCTAGTGATAGGAGATCACTCGTATTATTGTTTCAATAATATTGAATCGTTGAAGTTTATTATTCTGTGTTCATTGTTTCATTCAAATCATACAAAACACATAAAGTCTTCTAAGTGCTAGCTAGTAAATTCCGCGTGCTAGACTACGTATAATTCTTAGTATCACATCTAACACAAGGAGTGTGTCTAGATCCGGTCAATTAGGATAAGCGACGTTGTACGGTTTACTCCGCCTGAAGGGAGCTTTGTAGACATAGTGCTTGAAACTCTCGAGTGTGGTGCTCGAGGAGTGGAGTAGGGCGAAGAAGAGCTTCGTGACCGAACCACTATAAATCTCGTTGTCCCGGTTTGATATTTCCATCTCTTTTCTTTATAATTATTGTTCATATTAGTTACTATTGTTTAGTGTTCATATTTGTGTTGATTGATTTCACAAAAAATTCGAATCAAAGTTTTTCACAAGTAAAGTTTTGAAACAAATTAAAAACTGGTTAAACTATTCAACCCCCCCTTTAGTTTTTCACAGGTATGGAGAGGGAAAATAGATGTCGTATATTTTTGCGGAGGAATAATGAGAAAAATTAGAGGAGAGCGTGTGTTATAGTTGGAAAACTGTGGAATTTGCTACTAATCAGGCAAAATCAGATCTTTTATTTTTGTCAACAATATGTGGCCTTATCTTTGAGTTTAATCAAATCGTGTGATAGGGGAGGGGATGCCAAAATTTTAGCTCAAGATGTGTACAAGGAAAAGTATAGGCTGATTCTTATAAACTTATGATAGATAGGTTTTTATTTTATTTTCAGTATTTAATTTGTAATGTATAGCTTAAGGTTTAATATTATTCTAAAGTATAACATATAGTTTAAATTTAATGTCAAACTTAGGTTATAATCTCAATTATCAAATAAATGTGATTATGAATTTTAGGGTTTTACAACTCTTTCCCTCTAAAAAGAAAATTTTCGTCCTCGAAATTGAGTCGCAAAAGTTAGACGGAGACGTACCAAATTACGAAAGAAATGCTAGTAAATAGCCTCATGCTTGGAGGGGTTCTTCCAAAAAGTTTTAACGGACGGAAAGGTTTTTATATCTCATGACTCGATCCAGACAAATTAGGATAGCCCCAGGCTCTCCATCAAACAAAGCAATTCATAACGAATCAAATCCAACAGATACGAGCACATGAAGCGGATGATAGTTGTAACTTCTCAAGACAACCTATGATCCTAATAAATTCAAGTTATATGATGTAACTATTATCATGTTGGCCAAGCGTCATAATACTTGCATCATATAAACATGCCTTTATTGCAATCATATTCTACCTTAAGTCGTGACTAAACAACCTATCAGCACCAGATCAAATCAACTTCACATTCAGATGGAAATCTTGGTAGTTCATTAAGGAATACATGGCGAACAATTCAAACAATCGAATAACTCTCGAGGCGAGTTTCATGAAACGAAGTATCCTCAACACCGCAAGGGATTAACGTACGAGTTTTCAAAGAAAAGGTGATCATAATTGTTTACCAAGTTGGGAACCATGGTACAAAATTTTGAGTTTTTCCAATTGCCAAAGTTGATAAATCTAATATGATCGTTGATAGCATCTTGTTGCTCAGTCAACAAATCCATATCCGGAATAATATCGAATCAAATATTCCCAAAGGGAACAGATTAGCAGAACGAAACTCATCTTTAAATATCTTCAAAACGTACTGGACAATTCCGGTACTTGTGACGGATAATCACAAGATTTCTCGTAAAGATAGAGCGAGGTATAGGAAATTCTAATAGTTCAGAGGGGACCTTAATATGCTTAGAAATAGCAAGAGAAACCACATAATGTGTTGAACATATAGGATTCGTACATATCATAATTTTCTGAACGGACGAAAAGGAATCTAAACGATTAACAAACGAATCAAATATCGAAGTTCGAAAGAATGTGATAACCTCAGAAGTGAAACCTGTAAGGCATGACTACAAAATTCTCAAAGCATTCTGAACTTATTAGATCACTAAGCTTATATTGCGTATTCTAACAGATTTTCTAAATCTCCGGAAAGAATGATCTTAAAAAGGGCTCAAATAAAGGTAAGAATATGAATCAAAGTAATGCGAAGGAATGATACTTAAACAAATGTCTTATAGTGTACCCAATCCTCACCGGTCACAACTTAAGTTTCTAAAGGAAGAACTTAAGGCAAATTCTTGAAGGTTATCTCATAAGCTCCTATAGTGCAAACCTAAGGGCCAAATCTTCACAGGTCATCACTTAAAGTACTACAAGTCGAAGCTAAAGCTCTGATACTATAGTTGTAACACCCCAACCCGGCAAGGGTCAAAATGCCACATTATGGTGCCAATCAGAACATACTACGCCAGTGGAAGTCTTATAATTAATGTGATAACAAGGTATTCTAAAATAATAATGAAATGCTAACTCTAAACATAATGAGTTCCAAAGCCAAATACAAATCCAAACTAAGTCTAACTGAAGACGAATCCAAATCTAATCCAGAAGCAAATAGGTGTCTAATCATCAAGGTGGTCCACTAAGAGCTCCTATGCACTCTTCACTCAATCCCAGCTTCCAACCTAAGACCTGCCGCAGGAAAAGAAATGCGGCAGAGCTTAAAAAGCCCAGTGAACAGATATAAACAAATAAATGATAATAAGATAATCGAAACGAATACGAATCACATTATGTCAAATCAAAGAAAGGGAAAGAGCCTGCTTAGAAAAAGTCAGATGAAACAGAATACAAAACGAATATGAATCAGATACTGAATCATAATAAATATCAATCAATATAGGATCGGAGTGAATTGCCCAACTGCCTAAGCATGATACATGAATAGGCTAAATAAACAAATCACAATCATATCACAAATCATATACCGTCAATTCCAAAGTTGTACATGGAGTAGCTAGCTCATAATGCACCAGAATGTGATGGGGTGCAGGAAAACACACCAACCAATCACCAGATACAGATACAAATTACCTAGGATGCATCCATACGCTCCCTGCAAAATAATGTAGTACATACACTAGCTCAAGGCTAGCATACATACTTAGATAATCATAATGGCCAAAGTGCTACATAGCATATACAGAAATGGGAACGCCAGGGCCTAATCACACCGCCCCAGATAGTATCATGCCACTGGTGCCTCAATGACATGGTCATGGTACCTCCATAGCTAGTAATACAAATACAGAAGTTGGGCAATACAAGAGCAATCATAATCATATCAAATCAATCATATAAAATACTGAACTGAAGCATATCAAATTGAATCATATTAAATACTAAAATGAAGCATATTAAACGGATAACCAACGAATATCAAAATGAGATAGCAATTCAAATATCGGAACGAATAACAAAACGGATATCAAAGGTAATAATGGATAATCATATTAATGGATGCCCTTACTGTTAAAGGATGGTATATCTGTACCTTATGAGTCAAATGAAAGCAAACGGAAAAGTAATCACAAGGAAACAACGTCACACCTTCTTCAACGAATCTACACGGATTAAGGTTCATATTATACTTATTAGCTCATTTAATGTCATAACGGATTCTTAATTACTCATTACCATTCATTAATGTGATTAGGGTTTCATAAGTGAAATTAGGATAACATATGTTCAACGGTATCCGGTTTAATGTTTCAAATGAAATTAGGGTCAAAACATATTTAATGGGATTAGGTTACACCAAAACCGTAACTTATAACATATTTCAGATTTTCTCACGTTCAAGCCCCTTTGTTTATGAATTTAAAACTATACTTATATACTTACTGAGGTCCTCAAATAATTATCGTAGATACTTATACATGTTAGGTAATTACTGTAATTTTTCCAGATTTTATTTCAAAATATAAGTATCTAAACAAAAATCATTTTCCCAGACCTGTCCAGAAAGTGCATTGTAGGTATACCTCGAAAGTTTGTATTTAATTAACCCTTTTGAACCTTTCAAAAGAATCCAAAAAAATTCCAGTAAGTCATATACATCTTAAAAATCATGCCTGTCAAATGAGACCTCTTAATTCCTTATGGTTTGAAAACTAAAAATCAAAAATACCAACTGATTTTCAAACATCTAAAATACAGTTTTGACACTTAATCTTAAAAATCAAAAGAATACCCTCCCTACCTCCAATGGCCACGGAATTTATATATTCAGAAAGTAGGCAACTTAAACTTAATTTTAGACTCAAGAATCGTACAAAAAAACGTTGGCATCATCAAATTAGGCCCCTTTAAATTCGACCCAAATTTTGGACTGCATCTTATTGTGACAGAAAACAAACCCCAATTCTATCCCTTGTCATTAATTGTGTACGCCCATTAATTAAATAGATCTATGGTTTCTAAGTTTTAGGTTATAATTAATGTGTGATTACTGATCATGTTAGGGCTTGTTTCAATCTGATTCGAATGGAAAATTACAAACAAAAGTCGATACACATATATAACAAGGTCTATGATTTCATGTGGCGTATGAAAGTGAAAACAAAAGGGATCATGAGTACCTTTAGGGCAGATTAACGAGACAAGAATGTGGAAAACTAGAAGGGGGTTGAATAGTTTTACCGATTTTTAAGTTCTTTTAAAACTTCTTTAAAGACTTTACTTATGAAAAACCTTGATTCGAATCTTATGTGCAATCAATCAACACCAATATGAACTACACACTAAACTAACTAATTATAAGTAATGAAAGTAAAAAAGAAGAGATGGAAAGATCAAACCAGGACAAAGGATTTATAGTGGTTCGGCTACGAAGCTCTTCTTCGCCCTACTCCACTCCCCGAGTACCACACTCGAGAGTTTCAAGCACTATGTCAACAACCTCCCTTTAGGCGGAGAAAATCGTACACGTCCCTTAACTTGTTTTCTGACACTAAGCTAGATATCGAGTGCTAATCTTAGCTAGCACCTATCTACCACAATCTACCCGATCCTTTCAACTTCACACACTCAACACACAAGACTCAAGAGATCCCCAAGATCTCACAAGATCACAATGATCACTTCTCACTTGACTCAACCTATTCTATCAACACTTGATCAATCTTGATCAACACTCAAGCCCAATGGCTACTAGAGATAATCACTATCTCTATAAGATCACAATGATCTTCACTCACACTCTCACAAAAGAAAAATGATCTTGATGTATGCTATGATACAACAAGAGTGTAACCAATGTTACAAGTAAACTAACTACAACTACAACTCTTGTATCTTCTTGGATACCTTGAGTTCTTCTCTTGCAAATGAAGAGAAATGAAGAGGATCTCTAAGTTGGATGATTGGATCACTCTTGAACAAAAGAAAACCTAACTAAATGATCAATAAGATAGGATGTGAAGAGAGTATTAAACTCAGAAAGTTTTGTGTGTGAAAGGATGCCCAAAATCTGTGAAGTGGGCTGGTATTTATAGGCAGAAAAAATCTGGCCATTATAGAGGGACGGCTCCACTAAATTTAGTGGAACCGTGGAGCCGTGTCAGACAAAAACGCTCCTCTTTTTGTCTTTTCTGGTGAAAACTTATTTGGGGAAGTTTGGAGCTGATTTTGGAGGGAAAAATAGCTGTCATGTATTTTAAACTTATTTTTCCATTAAAACATTTCTTAATTATTCAAAAATAATTTGTAAAGTACATTTTTGAAAGAAATGTTTTGTCACATGAAAATGTGAAGTCTTAAGCACAAATTCACTTCTTTGATCATTAGTCAAGTTATAAATTTGTTCTAGAGTGATTTGTGTAGAAACGGGATCTTTCGATTAAAACTTGTTTACATTAATTTTAACGTAACGTGTTTTCACATTTTTTCATCCTCAAAACGTGAAGTTATCGAAAGATAGAATAAACATTTTTAGAACATTATTTGCATCAACAATCTCTCCCTTTTTGATGATGACAAAACATAAACTCATTTTAAGTTAAAATTAGTTTTAACAAGTTTTTAATGAGTTTACTCCCATTTCTCCCCCTTTTTCTCGAAGCAAAAAGGTTGCTAAGGCTCCCCCTTTATGTATACTCCCCCTCGTTTGGAGGACACCAAGGAATCGAGCAATGACTTGTACTATGATGTGCGTGTTGTGTTGCTCTAATTTATACCCACGGTATGTCGTTGTGGTTTTAGCAGTATTAGTTTTAAATTTATATTTAGCCGACTTATCAATAACACACACTTTAACGAGCAGTGTACCCGGTCAGTATGAATATAATGGTAAGTAGAGTGTTGATCACTAAGAGTAGAACGTATTATCTAGTTATTCTAATCAGTATTTTAATATCTTAAGTTAGCTATACAACCTAATCTAACGCAAGGGGGTTCAGCCTGAGAGACTGGCACGGTTTGGTTATGATTAAATATAAACTAAACCAATAGGCACGAATCAGCGATTAGCACACACGTACACAGATAGATACTTGAGACAATAAGAAGACCTGTCCTGATAGTTAAGTAGCTTGTCACTTGTTTTATTGCTAGTTTTATATGAAGTGTATAGTTCGATGCAACGCACCGAGATTAATCCCTTTCTCGTTGGCTCTAATCTTATCGGCGAGTAAACCCTTAATGATTACTTATGACTATCCTATTTACCTTTTCTTCCTACTTTTCTACAGACGATAGAATGCATAGGTGATAAAATAAATAGGCGAGGACAGAGGCATGGCGACCCGATCAATGCTCAGCTAGACACAGAGGTTATCAATGCACTAATAAAAGTCACCAAAGACATCAACATATAAACTTTAATTAATGGAAAAGCAATTTTAAGGGGAGTTGAAGTGCATGATTAAATCAATGACACAAGCCCATCAATCCTGATGAATTAAAGTGTACTAATACAATAAAACAAAACTACTTAATGAATTGAATACATGCAGGACCTTCTTACAGCTCTTGTATCTTCGTTCAAGGTGTGTCTTGTGCTGCTACTTCGTCTGAATTCGGCTTAGGGTTTCTTCTGTCTTTCTGTTTAGCTAAATGTCGAACTCCGAAATTCGTCTGACTTTGGGGTATTTATAGTTTCTGTCTGAGGGCTAGATGCGGCGCATAGAATAAGTAGATGCGGCGCATTGACTTAACTTCGCGTGGGGTCCAAGATTAATATATTCAGGAATATTCGTACACCGCCAGAAGATGCGGCGTAACTCCATTCTTAGATGCGGCGCATATAATGAGTAGGATGCGGCGTATCTGGAGCAGAATGATCTTGATCTTGTACATTTCAGTAGACTCTTAACTTCTTGCTTGTTTTGCTCCATAATTAGTCCAAAATCGCCAAGTTTCACATAATACTTGTTTTTACCTGAGAATTACAAAAGTAAACATTAACGTATCAATTCTCACAGATAATATAATAAAACAAGTCAAATAAATAGGATAAATGATGGTAATAAAATGTACTTATTTGAGTTCATCAAATATCCCCCCACTTGAACTTTACTTGTCCCCAAGTAAACCTTAGAATTAATCTTATGAAAATGTATCCTAAAAGATGTTAGGATTTATTTTTATATTTAAGCATGTATTTATTTTTGTCATAATCACACAACCAAACACTTAACGAATTAGAAGTAAAATAAAATATATTGATAAAAGCAAATCTAATCGTTTAACTGTCCAGTCGTGACGAATATTCTATCATAAGTTTGGCAAGTATACGCATCTCCCCCACTAAAGCTAAGGAATAACAAGTCTAAAGCGGTAAATAGGGTTTGTTGGTTAAGGGTTAATCATTCTCCTTAATCTCTATCGATCTCAAATTCCAGAAAAGGCGACAAAATCACAAATACATGATCGAATCCACGAACACGATACTTGTAATTGCTCAAATCCTTAACTCGAATAGGCTAAAGATAGGACCAAGTAATCTTTACCAATAATATTATATCAAAAAGGGCGACAAAATCATAAATACATAGCCGAATCCACGACTACGATACTTAAGATTGCTCAAATCCCTAATCTCAATAAATCAAAGGTTTAGGACAAGTAAGTGTTCTAATTCTCCAATCCCTAATCTCAATAAATCAAACATGCTAAAAATTTTAAATTTTGATATATTAAGCGCATTTTAAGCATATTTTGAAAAAGTTTAGGACAAGTAAGTGTTCTAATTCTCCAATCCCCCCACTTAAGTTAAACAACGTCCTCGTTGTTTGTATAAAAGATTAAAAACTGGAAAATAAAAGAATTAGAACAGAAAAACTCCCCTGAGATTTGCTCGGTATGATCCTCCATTATTTGTATAAGAGCAAAAATCATCTTTCTTGTGGATGAGAACATTTAAGCTTCATATTTGATGTATCCACAGGAATTGCAGGAATCTATAATACCATTAAGACTTTAACACACCTAAGTTAAGAAAGTCCAAACTTGCATAATACATTAGTAGTTAGTAAAAATAAAACATAAAAATTAAAATGAAAATCATCAGGTCAGTCGATACGCCGTATCTTATGGAAGAAGATGTGCCGTATCGATCCTGGAATAAATACGAATCAGAATAGAAGATGCGTCGCATCCTTAACCAGGGATGCGCCGCATTAAAATACTGACGGAAAGTTTTAAAGTCAAAAATAAAAATGCAGAAAATAAAGTAAGATATGACCAGTGCAGGAGATGCGTCGCATCTAAAGGTTGAGATGCGCCGTATCTTCTGCGGCCTAACTGACTCGACACAAAATAGAATAGTAAAAAATTTCTCCGGGTTGTCTCCCGGTCAGCACTTGTCTTTATTCCAGAGTCTTCAAGTTAGACTCACGTTCAGCTCTTTAATATCGATCATTGAAGGAGTCGGAAGCATCGCGCTCCCTCATCGCCAATTCAGTAATATTGAACACTCCTTGCTCGTCCTTAATTTCCACGCCATTCTTCTTTAATATCTGTATAAATAAAGTTCTGTCCCTTTCGGGCAGAGATGACAAAATGATAGACGGGAAATTCTTATTATCATATAGGCATAAATAAGCAAGGTGGGGTGGTAGTTCAATAAACACATCATTATTCAAATTCGTATGCTCAACTATTCTCCTACGTTTGTTAATCACTACGCAATCATACCACTCATCATCAGAATCATTAACAATATCGCGTCTAAGTTCGGTAGGTACATTAAGGTCAATAAATTCCTCGAAGTTCTCACGATTAGGATTAGTTGAGTTGTTTTGAATCAATGTTTCTCCCATAAGACTAGCTTCAAGATCGAGGTCCATACGTTCTCGTAATCCTAGCACATAGACGCCTCTAATTATGCTTTTAACAGGATTTTGGCACTTATAGACTAGTTTATTATTCCCTACCCTTAATGAGATTTTTCTTTTAAATACATCAATCTTAGCATGGGCGGTAGACAAGAAAGGTCTTCCAAGGATTAAAGGAATCTTAACATCCTCGGGCCAATCTAATATAACAAAGTCTACAGGGAAAACAAACTTCTCAATCTTAACTAGTACATTATTAGCAATCCCTTCAGGTTGTTTTAACCGTTTTATCAGCCAATTCAATAAGCAACTTAGTTGGTGCTAATTTTCCTAGTCCTAGGGTAGTGAATGTCTTAAGGGGCATTACACTAACGCTAGCTCCTAAGTCAGCTAACACATTATTGAAAGATATATCATTAATTGAACAAGGTAAAGTAAAACTTCCTGGGTCCTTTTCTTTATGAGGCAAGGCATGTAAGTCGGTTGCAGAGCTCTCTTCTTTCATTGTAGCCTTGATCTCCTCTTCAATCTTTGTCTTCTCTTTGAGTAGTCTCCTTAAACTGATTGAAGAATTAAAGAAAAATTCGGGTCTTGCACCATCATTACCATTCATCAGTCTTATAGGAAAAGGAATGTTAGGAGTGACTTCTTCAGTGGTGCTTATGGCCTTGACATGATCTCTTGGGTTGGTTTCAGTTGAGCTAGGTAAACTTCCGTATCCCCTTTCTTGAAGAACTTTGCTCATTTGACCAATTTGTTGTTCCAATGCTTTGATCGAAGCTCCTTGATTTCTTGTAATAGTATCTGTTGAAGCTCGGATTTCCTTGATCATAGCAGTGTTCTCATCATGTCTTTTAGCAGCATCGGCCATAATTTGCTTTAGAGTGTCATCTAAAGTCTGCCTCCTTTCTTGATAAGCGGGATTAAAGTTGTTCTTTTGATAGAATCCCGGAGTAGCTTCCCTAAATCTTCCTGAAGGTCGGAATGGTTGTCCAAATTGTGTGTAGTATGCTTCTTCAAACGTCTCACTTTCATTCTTATTAGGGCAATCTTTAGTGTAGTGAGGTCCTTCGCATTTTTCACATCCAACTTGGGCAGCATACACTTTCTCATCACGCTTCTTCATCTCTCTACTAATTTTATCCAATTGAGCTTGAATAGCAGCAAACCCGTCAAAATTAGTGCTGCTCTTAGATCTAGTAGAGGTTCCATCGTGCCATTTTTGAGAATGATCAGCAGCTTCTTGGATAGCTTTCCTAGCATTGGCTGCACTCATTTGAGGCACAGCTCCCTTAGCATCCAAGATTTGTCTAGTAGGCACGTCCAATCCTTGATAGAACAATATTATCTCCTGCATTGCACTTAGATAATGTTGAGGGCATTTCATCAATAAGTCTTTAAATCGTTCCCAAGCTTGATAAAGAGTTTCATCAGGCTCTTGCTTGAAACTGTTGATAGCCTCCATCTTTTTAGCAGTTTTAGCAGGTGGACAATATCTTTTCAGGAATTTGCTCTTCAAATCTTCCCATGTAGTGATTGAACTAGCAGGTTCATTCCTTAGCCACTTGTTAGCAGCTCCTTTTAGCGAAATTGGAAAGATTCTTAGCATGAGTTGATCGTCAGAGACTCCTTCTGTTGTAAACAAATCTGCAATCTCGAGGACCTTTTCAACATGTTCATTAGCATCTTCATGTTCCGATCCACTGAAAGCATTTTCTCTTAGCTCCTTGAGAAACTGACCCTTCAACTCAAACTTAGACTTTTCATCAAACTTTGGTCTAGCAACTCCTGAAGTGTAATCAGCACGGGTTTTGTTCATGTATTCCTCCATTGTTGTGTTTTCCGCCATTGTTTCTGTTTCTTCTTCCTCTTTTTCTTCAGAAAAATAATCAAGCTCGAATGAACTTGAGATATCAAAGCTTTTTGTGTTGAAAAGCCTTTTAAGCGAATGAAAGGCTCGTTCAGGATCTTCGAAAGGTTGAATCAAGTTCTTCGTAGAACTCCTGGTCATGCACTTCCTGAAACTATCACAAAAGCATCAGTAGGGTATGTTCAAGAAAGTAATATATCAGAAAATCAACAACGAAAACGGAATATGAAAAATTAAAGTTACTGATATCTGCAGACGATGCGCCGTATCCAAAAAGTTGGATACGCCGTATCTTATAATCATTAAAATTTAATCAGACTTTATTCAGAAAATAGATACGTCGCTTAGAAATTAGAATGCGCCGTATCAGTATTAAGTTATCAAAAATCAACGTATCTAAATTAAAATTAAATGCGTCGTATTAACAAAAGTTAATGCGCCGTATTTTCGTTACGTTTCAAAATACCAGATTTTTGATTCAGTAGATGCCCGTATCGATTAAAATCGATGCGTCGTATCTGTTTAATAATTCGAAAACTGTTTTTAATTAAAATAATAGATACGCCGTATCTGCTAAAGCAGATGCGTCGTATGGCGTTATCGTTTAGAAAATTTTTTTTATTAAAAACAGATACGCCGTATCTTGGGGAAAGATGCGTCGTATCGAATTTATTAAACGCGTTTTATTTTATAAAAAGTAAACGCAATACGCCGTATCTATGAAAATAGATGCGCCGTATCGTTTGAATTAGCTCAGTACAACGATAGCAGAATACAAGAAAATAGAAAAAGAAAAACAAAAAATAAAAACTAACGAAAATAAACAAAAATAAAAACACACAAAAATAGAAAATATGCAAAATAATACAATGAATTCAATTTAACTAATATACAACAGAGTTAGCGGTTAGAATAAAAATTAAAAAGAAAAACCTAATTAAAATACTAATCAAATTAACAGATAATAACAATTCACTACCCGGCAGCGGCGCCAAAAACTTGATGTGCATGTTGTGTTGCTCTAATTTATACCCACGGTATGTCGTTGTGGTTTTAGCAGTATTCAAGTATTAAATTTATATTTAGCCGACTTATCAATAACACACACTTTAACGAGCAGTGTACCCGGTCAGTATGAATATAATGGTAAGTAGAGTGTTGATCACTAAGAGTAGAACGTATTATCTAGTTATTCTAATCAGTATTTTAATATCTTAAGTTAGCTATACAACCTAATCTAACGCAAGGGGGTTCAGCCTGAGAGACTGGCACGGTTTGGTTATGATTAAATATAAACTAAACCAATAGGCACGAATCAGCGATTAGCACACACGTACACAGATAGATACTTGAGACAATAAGAAGACCTGTCCTGATAGTTAAGTAGCTTGTCACTTGTTTTATTGCTAGTTTTATATGAAGTGTATAGTTCGATGCAACGCACCGAGATTAATCCCTTTCTCGTTGGCTCTAATCTTATCGGCGAGTAAACCCTTAATGATTACTTATGACTATCCTATTTACCTTTTCTTCCTACTTTTCTACAGACGATAGAATGCATAGGTGATAAAATAAATAGGCGAGGACAGAGGCATGGCGACCCGATCAATGCTCAGCTAGACACAGAGGTTATCAATGCACTAATAAAAGTCACCAAAGACATCAACATATAAACTTTAATTAATGGAAAAGCAATTTTAAGGGGAGTTGAAGTGCATGATTAAATCAATGACACAAGCCCATCAATCCTGATGAATTAAAGTGTACTAATACAATAAAACAAAACTACTTAATGAATTGAATACATGCAGGACCTTCTTACAGCTCTTGTATCTTCGTTCAAGGTGTGTCTTGTGCTGCTACTTCGTCTGAATTCGTCCTAAGGTTTCTTCGGTCTTTCTGTTTAGCTAAATGTCGAACTCCGAAATTCGTCTGACTTTGGGGTATTTATAGTTTCTGTCTGAGGGCTAGATGCGGCGCATAGGATAAGTAGATGCGGCGCATTGACTTAACTTCGCGTGGGGTCCAAGATTAATATATTCAGGAATATTCGTACACCGCCAGAAGATGCGGCGTAACTCCATTCTTAGATGCGGCGCATGTCCTTGCTGTCTTGGATCGTAGCTTGTGAAATCTTGATAGTGATGCGCCATATATAATGAGTAGGATGCGGCGTATCTGGAGCAGAATGATCTTGATCTTGTACATTTCAGTAGACTCTTAACTTCTTGCATGTTTTGCTCCATAATTAGTCCAAAATCACCAAGTTTCACATAATACTTGTTTTTACCTGAGAATTACAAAAGTAAACATTAACGTATCAATTCTCACAGATAATATAATAAAACTAGTCAAATAAATAGGATAAATGATGGTAATAAAATGTACTTATTTGAGTTCATCATGCTACAAAACAAATTTAGAAAGCAAATATACAAGTTCTAACATGTAACACATATGAAAAATATCTAATCACAAAAATATGGCTAAGTAGCCAAAAATAAACTTGAAACAATCACATGAAAGCCCATTCATTCATAAAAATAAAACAAATGTCATACATATGTATGACTACATCATAGAAGCAAAACAAACTACTAGAAAGCACATAAACATCAATAGTGGTATGAGACTTCAAGATTTGCTTCAAACGTCAAAAGGGTCCTAAGATTTTATTTGAAAAACTAAACATAACCATGTTTAGTTGGTTGGGCTATTTGGTGGTGGAGGGGGTAGTATGATGGGTCCTTGTGGTGGTGTGAGGAGGTGCTCAAGGTAGGAGAATTGAAGACTCAACTCATCTCTAAGGCACATGATAAGGTGTTGGTTGTGGTGACAACAAGGACAACTTAAGGTATGTGGTTGTAGGGGATAAAGAATGGGATGACGCATTAAAGGTTGTGGTGATGGTGAGAGTGATGAATATGATGTGTTAGTGCCAAGTTCAAATGGGGTTGATGGTGAGAGGGTTTGTGTGAGAGCTAAAGGTTTGAGGTTAAAAAGTGAAAGAGAACAGTTAAATTCGTCTTCCCAGGTTACGGTACCACTAAATGACCCACGGCACCACTAAATTTAGTGGAGCTGTGCCCTATTTAGAGGAGTCGTGGCCTGTAGTTGACTCTTTTTCCAGTTCTGCAGGCTCTAGGCTGCCTAAAATGGGTAATTCAGGGTGGACTATTTTGCAGCAAATCCCAAAGCCTCAATCTACTCAAGAATGATCACATAGATTTCCTAACACTAGTTTCAACTAGCAACTAAAATTATCATGTGATCTTCTAAGTTTAGGCAACTATTAAACATGCATCATTCTAAGCAATTTTATCATCTAGTGCATGCAATAAAATAAAAGAAAATTTATGAACTAGACAAAGCTCACAAAGGTAATAAAACATAAAGATTGATTAACTTGTTAAAGTAACCAATGTCAAGTAAAAAAAATTGTTAAGAGAATTTAAAATTGTTAATGTTAGATGGACATTGCCATGACCCCTTGATAATAGCTTAATAATACTTAAGTTAGTAATACTACTTAACTTAATCCTATCTAATCTCTTCTCTTCCCCAACTTCTTTATCTTGTTCCCGAGCCCTTTGATTGCCTTGCCAATGGACTTTAACCCCTCGATAGTTTGTTCATGCATCGACACTTGTCGGTTGAACATCGTTGTTTGCCTTCTCATCACGGAAGTTAGGTTAGTTTGACTGAAGGGAAGGTCGGATGTTTGTACGAATGATGACGTATTGAGGTTACGAAAGTATGTGTCGGGAGAGGGAGTACGAGGATGAGACGTTCCTTCTTCGTTTACCTCATCATCATCCTCATCCATAGGTTGGGATGACGATCCATGACCGAAGGAGGAAGACGAGAAAGTAGCATCGGAAGTGGATTTACGACCACGTTTGGACCCTTTGTACTTACGTTGCTTTGTGCGACGTTGTGGTCCACTAAGGGGTTTCATGACGGGATTGACTAGGACATAGTCGACACTATTAAGATGTGGGAAATTTTCCATAACCCACCGGAATAGACGAGTAAGCAACATACCATATGGCATGAGCTTATCGGAACGACTATGGATGTTGGCCATCCTTTTGGCCATGTAGTATGCGAGGTTGTATGGCTCCTCAATACTAAGACAATAAAGCATGTGGGCGAGACTCGCCAGAATGTGATCACGGTTGCCCGCAAGGCTCAACACGTTCTTACGTAGAAGAAGTTCCCAACTTCTGAGGTCGGGAAGGAGTTCTTTGAGGTAGATTCGGTTGGGATCAAGATAGACAATAGAACCATCACGCTTGTGGTACGTGTTGGCGACTCAAGGAGTTTGGATGTGGATTTTTATGGTTTCAAGGTTGGGGATTTCGGTACGATAGGTTCCTTCACTTTCAAGATTGTAGTGAAGTGACTCCAGGGAATGGTCTTCAGTGTATGCACACTGACCATACGAAGGAACACCGAGAATGTCACCAAGCTCGGAGATGGACAAAATGATATTTTGGTTTTGGATCCAAAAATCAAGGAAGACATTACCTTCAAGGTCATTGAAGGTACGAACACGACTATAAAACTCAAGAACGAAGCGAGGACAAATTTGATCGTTTATTTTGTATAAACAATCAAAGTCAATAGTAGGGAAGCAAGCTTGGATGTTATCCAAGAGAACGAAATGAGCATCGACTACACGACCTTCGTGTATATATCGATCTTGGACTTTAGCAAGATAAGCTTTTTGCTCATCGGGGATGTTTGGATCGTCTAATAGACGGGGAATGTAAGGTTTGGTATCTTGATAATCCATACGAGGCATTGTTACCTATAAAAATATATTTTTGTATATGTTAACTTGTTGCATTTTAATGATCACGTTCTCAATGTGTGTGTGTGCCTAAATGCAAACAATGTGGAGGTGCGGTGATCTCGACTCTAAAATAAACCTAATGAGATTACCCAAACACTCCTAACTTCAATTTTGCTCAAACAAATATGTCGAGGAATACATATTAGTTATGTAATTCGATCCATATTTGTAAGATCATGTATGCATGCAAAAGTGTTTTTAGCTTGCATCAACAATGCACGAAAACGGTTTCATGATCCTAGATACGTGAACTCTTTCGAAAATGATGGAATTGGGGTGTTTGGTAAATGCCTCAACTTGGCGCGAAAAATTTTAAGATTGAAAAGCCTCAATGTTAATCATTCCTAATTCAATTTTAATCATCCTAGACATGATTCCACTACAAATAATTAATCTTAATTCAATTTAAATGGGAAAATTCGGACTAGATAGTCCAATATTAGTGGGTTTATGAAAATCCTAGGTTTAGGGAATCATGCAAGTACTACATTGTCTAATCTTAGTCCTAATTGCATAAAAGTTCAACAAAAATTGAAAACCCCCAATTCGATTTTATGCACAAGAACAAACCCTAGACTCAAATTGAAAAGAAATTAAAGATAATTGACTTACAATTTGTGTTGTAGTGATTAAGATTTGTTGATTGCAATGCCTCAATCTTGATTAGCAAGGGTGAAATTGGATTTTGAGTGTTGGGTTCAGTTTTTGACAGCAGTTCACAGTGAGTATATGTGTTTGAAATGGTTGTGCAGAGGGAAATAGAAGAAAAACGGGCTTTCTCAGACATACGGTACCACGGTACCACTAATGTTTAGTGGTGCCATGCCACTTTAGTGGAGCCGTCTGTGTCTGAGATCCATTTTTGTTCTCTTTTGACTCTTGACTGATTAATCTTACTTATTTAGCAAGACTTTTTGACGCGAGAAAAGAATTTATACCTAATAAACTCTTCTAACGAGGACGACTAAGCGTAATGACAAGAAATAACCTTGGTATTTCCGGGGAAATACATAAATGGTTATTGGAGGAAAGTGAGGATAGACTTTCAATATTTCCAGTGAAATATGCAGAAGTCAAGAGACGAGATGTAGAGGATGACTACAATATTTCCAGTGAAATATTTAATTAGTCATGAGCGGAATGAGACGGATGACTCATGGAGTTATGATGCGAGACGAGAGAAATGACTTCAATATTTCCAGTGAAATATTAAAAAGTCATATGACGAGACGTACGGAATGACTTAATATTTCCAGTGAAATATCTAACAGTCATGAGACGAGACGTAAGGAATAACTTAAATATTTCCAGTGAAATATTTAGCGAGTTACGAGATAGAACGTAAGGGATGACTTTAATATTTCCAATGAAATATTGAAATAGTCATGAGTGAGATGAGAAGGATGACTTAAAAAGTCATAAAATGCGACGTGAGAAATGACTTCAATATTTCCAGTGAAATATTTAGAATGTCATGAGATGAGATATGAGAGATGACTTCAATAATTCCGAAGAAATATTCAAATAGTCATAAGAGGGGTGTGAAGAACATATTGGTTAGAATATCGACGATGTTGTCCTTTAAGGGAAACTTTTCCAAGAAAAGATTTCTCTTTTGACATCATCGTGACGGAGGAGATGACGTACTTCGATAAGCTTCGTAAATGAGCAATCCACGAGGTTCTCGGTCAAGTCTATTTGCACCTCGGCTATCACTCTTCACAGGAGTGTTGTTGAGATGGACGTCTCGTTTGATTAGAGCTTGTCTCATCAATAGTGCTTGTTGTCATGCCTTTCCGGCGCTTACGTATTCGGCTTCGGTAGTGGAGATAGTAAGAGTGATTTGTTTCTTGAAGAACTAAGAAGTTTAGCAACAACCTATGAGGGTACAAACATCACTCTCTCTTTACCAATCCACATTATCTCCCGCATCATCAGAGTTGGTATAGACAACAGTTTCTACACCAATCTCCTTGAGACATCATAATCTCAAGTGTATAGTGCCATTAATGCATCGGAAGATACATCAAACGCTTTAAGTTAAGAAGTTTTGGAATCCTTCTTACAAGCGGGCACAAAGCCAGACACTAGACATGATGTCGGGCCTACTTGCCGTTAGATAAAATTAAGTTACCTTTCATGCCCCTAACCTAGTAATATCCGCGCACTCACCTTCATCGTCTCTTGTGAGATTCGTTTTTGCGGATAAGGGCGTTAATATCAATTAAGATTTTTCTAAGCTAAGTATCTTATACATATATAGTATACTTAGGTTTATGAGGATACTTTCTTCAAGTAATATTATACACGGGTTAGGGAAGAAACTTGATTCACTCATTATACTCATCTCAAACTTGTCACGCATGATCTTTGAGCGATCATTGTACATTTCTGGACAAGTTGAGTAAGCCATAATTATCTTTGACAAATATTTTAGACATGATGAAATGTGAATTTCGTTTCTTTGCGATAGTGCCTACTATGTTAGATTCTAATAACACTACATGCTTAGCATTTCTACTAACAAAGGGTGTTTTAAGAAAGTGTACCTTAGCCTGAGGTGTTGTTAGACCCGTTTCCCGGGTAGTGGAACCCCACCCTAGATGAAATGGACCGAGTCTAAATGTAGTTGGTTAAGGGCAAATGGTTATGGAGTTAACTGTTAAGTGTTAAGCTGTTATGGCCAAGATGCGGCGCATCTAGGGAATACATGCGGCGCATGGTAGAATGGAAAGTAGAACCGACTTATTATAGTCCATGCGCCGTATTGTATATGGAGATACGGTGTATATGTGGATGCGGCGTATCTATGAAGATAGATACGGCCCATCGACCCTAAATAAGCAGAATTGACAGAATTGCCCTTGTAGCTAAAATCTTCCCCATTTATATATAAGTCTCCACACTCTCCTGTAAAAGAGAGTGTGTTTTCTGTGGGTGTTGAACCAAGGAGAAAGAGAGGGAAAAGATGGAGGTGAAAGTGCTATGATGATGATTATTAAATGGCATGATCTCTAGCCATGATTCCCCTTCAAGTAAGTAGCTATGTTCTTAATGATTATAAGTTATAGTTAGTGAGTTTTCATCATATGATCAAGTTATGATCATATGATGATGTGATATGGAAAATAAGTGTATTTGATGGGTTTTGATAACCCTTGTCATGTGATTATTGTTATGTTGTTAGGTTTTTATTATTTATGAAGGATGATGATGGTGATGATGATGGATCTTGATGAATGATGTCCTTGATGTGTTATATAGCTTGGATTGAGGTAAGTAAAATGATGATAGCATATGTTATATGGATTTCCATCATTATGTATTATGTATGTTTATGTCAAGAAAGATTAGCTTGAGTTATGCCTATGTGATGTTAAGAATATGGCTTATGTGAAGAATGGATGCTATGATATAAGTTGATGTTATGTGCTAGATGAGATGTGAAGTAAGTGGTTTATGTATATGATGCATTATGTGGTTTGAAGTATAATGGTATGTTATAGTCGTTTTACTTACTAAGCGTTATCGCTTATGGTTTAGTTGTCTAACCGTTTTGTAGGTGCTTATGCTATGGCTTAGATGTAAGGATATATGGGCTAAGGCATGGTTATGCAATGTGGGTAGATTTGGGGTAAGAATGTAAAGCTTAGGTAGATACCGAGCTCAAGTGTATAAGTTTGTACCCCCGCGAGTCAAGTTATGTTTTATAAAGTGTAGTTGATTTGATTCTTTTTTATAGTGTATTTTTTTCCAAAGGAAAAGGCAACGTATGCGTTTTCCCCGGGTCGTGTCCCAACGAAGGTCGAATATCGAGTTGTCGTAACGGTGTCGAATACGTGTAGTGAATGTGTGAAAAAGAGTGATTGATTTGTGATTTTATACTACGAACAATAAAATAATAAAAGTAAACAATTAATTAAGCTAATGAAACAATTAAACTAAGCATACGAACTTAAAAACGAAAAATTGAATTTAAAAATGTTACGCGACGAATTATAAAACGTAAATAAAAATGATTTTGTGAAATTTAAAACCTAAAAATAAAAAAATAATTTTCCTATATTAAATCTGATAAAAGAAAATTTTTGGAAAAAGAAAAATATTTTTTTGACTTTTTAATAATTTTTTTATGAATTAAAAACTAATTAAAACTATTTAAATGATTTAAAAATAGTAAAACAAGTTGGAAAAATCTGAAAAATTCTGAGTAAATCTAAAATTAAGTTTTTTATCTAGGAAAAATAAAATCAAAACTGAAATACACCTAAATAAGCAGATCAGTCAAATAAGCACTTGCAATAAGCACTAAAAATAAGCACATCTGATCCAGAAATTCTACAAAGTTCCAATCCCAACAAACACACTTTATAAAGCTCAAATCAACTTTTTGAGACCAAGTAAGCACCCAGAATTAGCAAATAAGTACTTAAATAATCCAAAGTTGAGACAGAAAAGTGTGGCTGATCAGCCAACTTTGGGGCCTCAATAAGCAGTCCAATTAAGCAAAATACTGAAACCTAATGGGGGCAAAAGATCAACTATACTACTGAGTGTCCAAAAATACTAAAAGCCCTATGCTAAACTATCAATTTAACACTTAATTGAAGCCAAGAAATCTGCTAGTCTGCACTTCTTCTAAAAATACCAAACCTGCACAGTTTTTTGGGAGGAAATTGCAGCCCTGAAAAAGCTATCAAATAAGCCACAAAACTGAAATCCCAGATGTTCTACTGAAAGCCTACTATGTGAATTACCTATAAACAAAAATTGAAGTCCTAAGATCAACTAGATAAGCTCCAATGAAAGCAAGATCAGCTGCTAAAAAAAACTGGGTTTGCCCTAATCTTTCTGTGACAGCAAACTATGAAATAGTGGCGCAAAATATGCAATACTTGTCCACAGCAAACCAGCTCTAGTACACTGACTTAACCTACTCAATTGAACTTAGAAAAGTAGAAATGGAACCTCAGATAAGCTAAGCTTATTTGGAAGCTTGCTGAAACAGTAAGCCTGCTGATCCTATGATTATTAGACCAAGTTTTCATCAATGCTTCAAAGCAGCTAGCATTATCCTTTAAATAGCTAAACACCTTTGTTGAAAGCAATTCTAAATGATCTAGATATGCAATGCTACAGTACCAAGCCTAAATTACTTAGAATCAGTATGAACCAAACACCCTTTTTATAATCAACTCAATGCAATTTACACTAGAATTCCACATAGCAATCCATAATTCATTCAAACTATGATCAACTAAGCTAATATTAATCTAATAGAAGCAGAAATAAAAGTCTAATAAGCAGTATCTAAACTGATCACAAAATAAGCAATTAATAAGCTAATATGTGAATTTGAAACTTACAAGTGTCCAACTGATTGTTTTTGAATGATCTCAGTAACTTACACTACCCAGGCTTATAATAAGCCAACTATAACCCCAAATCTAGCTTATGAATCCACAGCTTATTACCACAACTTATTTTCCCCCTCCGTTGACTTTTGTTGACTTTGGAGGATTCTTGAGAACTGATTTGAAATTGATTCAACCAAAAGCTCACAGTAAGCTATCAAAGCTTATATGAGCTTATGCAATGTGAAATTAGCTTATTGAAGCTGGAATTGTGAATATTTTTGTGTTTTTTCAATATATTTGGAATTATTTTTTTTTTGGATTTTCAAAAGAGATTTAACAAAATGAGATTAAAACAGAAATAAGATTGAAATGATTAAAATCAACTAATAACAACTTTAATAAACTCAATTCAGATAAACAACTTAATAAAAAAAAACAGATTCAAAGTAAATCTAAAACAAAATTTTCATTAATAAAACTTTAAAGATTACAATAGAAATTGAAGATTACAAAACATGAAATAAATTTGGCAGAGTAACATTAACTAAAAACTAACTCTCTAATCATGAGAATCGACCTCCTATTTATAGCCGAAGGTGGAAGGATCTAGGAGCTGCCAGCTTGGCAATCCGTGTGTGCTTGAGCTCAAATCCACCCTTAGATCTTCCCTTGATCTCCAAGCTTCATCTCTGACCCTTGGATTAGAATTGACGCGTGTTCGGTCCAATCTCTTGCTGCCATGTGTCATTCTTGGTGTCAGGAGCTTCTAGATGAGCCAATGATTGCCATAACTGCCCTTAATTGTGGTAAATACTCGTACGGTAATATTAGGGTTCTTGGGGTGAATTGGGGAAGAACACCAAGGCGGGTAAATGAGGTGAGGGTTATTTTATTTTTCTTTGACCGAAAATGTTTATCTTTTGACCGGGGTATATGGGTTTGTTTGACCCGGGTTTGTTTGAGTGGATACGGGTTTATTTAAGAAGGGTTGGGCCTGGGTAATTGATTAAGTGGATTGGGTAATTTAAATTGGGTTGGGGTGGTTTGGATTAGTGTCCGGGTTTAAGCTTAGGATTTTTAGGTTTAAATAACACAAGGACCATTGTTGTTAATTCCGAAAATTATAGGGACCAAATCTGCCATTATTTAAAAGATAATCCAAGGGCTGAATTTGACAACTTCTGATAGATGGAGGACCTCGGTTGACTTGTTGACCATAATTTCTTCCCGGCATCGGCTAAAAATAATACTTCCATATCTCGTGCTCGTTTTTCCGGTTCTTTCTTGATTTTTGTCTTTTTCTTCGATATCCGTGCCTGCATATGTAAAAACACAAAAACACAATATATTTGGCATTTTGGTCGGGTTTTTGGTCGTTTTGGTCCGGTTTTGGTCGAGAAATGGTATGTGTTTAAGCACATACCAAAATTCCCCCAGACTAAGCTATTGCAATGTCCTCATGCAATGTTATAAAAACACGTTTTCAACACCGAAAATTTCCAATCTCTTCTTACTAACTTTGAAAAGTAGCAAAATTTTCAAAAGAGATTAAGAAATCTTAGGTTCTAAAAACTCCCCAATTTTTCCTTTTATTCTATTTTTGTATTTTCTTATTATTCTCATTATTCATGTGACGGCTTTTGTTGACAATCATTATCTTTCGATAACTTTTAGGATCTTCGAGTAGGAAACACAACTCATAAAGAAGTGACCATACGGATAAAATTCGTCGTCCCCGATTTTTCACGAGTCCCCAAACTAAGCTTAAAAACGAAATCATTGTTATTTACAAGTTAGATTGCCAACACTACTCAGAAAGCTAATTGTGGACTCTTAGTTCCCAAATTCCTATTTTCCTCTATTTATTTTATTTTTGGTGAGAAATGAATTTCTTCAAATTCTCGTTTCGATAATTTTTAAGCCGATAAAGATACCTAGTTTAGACGCTAAGTAGTTTCCAAACCTTCCCTCGAAAACCGTTGCATATAAAAATGAGGTCCACATCAAGGTCTCTGATTTAACATGATTTTGAGGATATCCCTTTTATTTGCGACCGAAACAACTCATCTACGAGTCCAGAGACAGAAGCCTTTATTAGGATACCCCCGGAGTCGAAGTTTGGCATTTTTTAACATTATTAAGCACATATTATTAATCCTTGGCCCTTTATAACAATCACAACATCGGCTGCGAACCGGCAAGATGTGATAGTCTATTATGACCTTGGAATTTTTCCTCTGCCTTTATTAGAAGTCTACAACATCGGCTGCGAACCGGCAAGATGCAGAAAACTTTTTATGGCTTTGGATTATTATTATATATTATTCATTATATATTTTGCCAAATTCCGAGTCCTACGGCTTTTATAACAATCCCAACATCGGTTGTGAGCCGGCAAGATGGAATAGTCTATTACACCGTAACACTGGCAGTACCTTGATGTGTACCCAACTTTCATAAGCAAGGATTTTCTAAGGAAGAAATAAAAACTAATTTTCGCCAAAACTAAAATAGATTTAATTATTCCTAGATTACTATTTTTAAGGTGAAACAAGCTTATGGGAACAAAAAGCCACAAGTAACTTCGATGAGCTCTAAAGAGATCCAACTACTCCACGTTTAGCAATCTAACTTATAAACAACTCTATCATTTCTCGTTCTTCGCAAATTTAAAATCTTAAATAATAAGATCCGCGAATGCTTAGCCAAATAATCAAGCCATGCATATATAAAGTCGAATACGGGAACTTGCAAACTCTTAAAAAGAATTCGCGTTTTCTAGCTCCTTGTGTAAAAGACTAGCACGAGCTTATAGATTATAAATGGTTAAGGGGACAAGCTAGGGCTCAACACGCCCGGTCAAGTCAGAATTTTATTCCTACTCTCTCCAGCGGAAAATCAACAAAAATGTCAAAAATTATTATATTTTTGCAAAAATTTTTTAAATTTTTCTCATTTTTTTTTTTTTGGATTTTTTCAATTTTTGGAGGAAAAACGGGGTTGCATGAGAAAACGGCAAAAATCAAATCGACAGATTACCCCCCAGACTAAAACGAGACATTGTCCTCAATGTCTTAAAGGTAAGGGTTCTCCTACAAAAATCTAAGGCCGTTTATTAATTATGCCAAAAGATAGATGTAAACGATAAGATTTGAGGATATCGGATAAGCAACGAATGATGAAACTCGAGTAGCGAGAAGGAAACTACGAGCACGAGAGTCTTCATCATCGGGCATTCCTGGACATATCACAGAAAATACGAAACACAAGATATGGAAGAGGAGACCTCTTCATGTCACTTTATTAGAAAATAAGATAAGAGGATAGAAGGATAAGCATGGGGTGCCTCCCACGAAGCGCTTGTTTTTGGTAACCGAGTCACATGAGCTTGACTCGACCCCGAATTTATTTGTCCTTGGGGGAGCAAGTGGAAGAAATAATCTCAATCGGACTTTCGTTCAAGATGTTTGGATAAACATTGAAGCACATGAAAGTTCCACTCCGATGAGATACCCGCGGCATTTTTTTAGAAAGAATAACCAGAAGTGGTAATACCGGGGTCAAAGGTAACATCCTCACTCCCGAAGGAGTGAAGGATGGGAGAAGGCACAACATATGTGATGAAGAGCATAAAGATGTTGAGGATGATCATAATAAGCTCTTCATCATCAGCATAAATTTTGTCAAAAGTCTCGGGTGGGAGGGTTGGGATGAAATCTTCATGAGAAGGTATGCCTCCCCCCAGACTAGAATCATCCTCCAGATCAAAATAGAATTGATCGTATTCCGGAGGAGATATGCAATGAGTGAGTTCATCGGAGAACTCCTCATGAAGAGAATCAATCATATGATGATTTGTGAGCTCAGGTTCCGTCACAGACTCATCACTTTCCTCCATCTGACTATCAAAGATTAGATTATCCGAAATCAAAGTAAACCCCGATTCGAACTCAAACAGAGGGTTGGTGATAGTTGTTTTGAAAGTTTCGGGAACAAGGTCATCAAATTTCTTTGGTAGATTGATTTCAACTTCCTTCGGAGGGAGAGAAAGAGATGGCTCTTGGTCTAATAATTTTTCAAAAAGAAATTCTCCCTCCGGATTAAGACAAGAATCATCAATTTCCGGTGAAATTGATTCATCTTTGAAAAACACCTCGAGCTCTTCCCGCAAGATCACACTTCCCTCAATTGGAGGAGAAGGATGGGAAGAGTCGGAATTAAGAATCTCGATGTGATAAACTTGTTCTGGAGGTGGGACAAGTGGTGTGCTCTTAGAGCTAGCAATTTCCACCGCTTCCGTTGTAGTCTCCGATTCGTCTTCATCATCGTCGTCAAGAACACTCTTAGCATTTGCGGCACAACACTCAAACCATTTGCTCGATCCAGGATTGATTTTCATGGCCTTGAGCTCAGCACGTTTTTCTGACATGCTCTTGACCGTGAATCTTGAAAGGTTTGGATCAACTCTTTTAGGAGCAATTACGGGATCGGACTTTTGATCAACCGTAGCGACATTGCATTTGTCAGTTTGAGGTTTCGAGTTTGGATTAATATTGAACGTAACTTTTTCCTTATCGACCCGCAAAGTAATTTCTTCACCATAAACATCGATCAAAGCACGCCCGGTCCTCAAGAATGATCTTCCTAGAATGAGAGGAACCCGGGGGTCGGCGTCAAAATCAACTACCACAAAATCTGCTGGAAAATGAAACTGCCCCACCTTTACAAAGACATCCTCGGCTACACCCTTAGGAAGGGTTATGGACCGATCCGCAAGCTCGAGGGTCATGCAAGTGGGGGTAAGTTCGGGCAAAGAAAGTTTCTTCCAGATGGATAACGGCATTAGGTTGATACTCGCACCAAGATCGGCCAAGGCGTGACATTCAACCTTTCCCGGAAATTCACATGGAATGAGAAATTTTTTGGGATCTCCAAGCTTTTCCGGAAGCTTTTTGAGAATTGCCGCGGAGCAGTTTTCGTTCACTGGAGTTTTTGTCATTTCAAATAATTTTTCTTTATTGCTCAACAAACTTTTGAGTGTGGAAGTGAATTTAGGCATCAAGAGCAAAGCATCCGCGAAGCTTATATCATAATGTAATTCTTGGAATATTTGAAAGAATTTTTCCATTTGACTCGAAGCTTTGTCACGGAGCTTTTGATCACTCAATCTCGAAGGATACGGAAGATTGGTCTTAACGGGAGCTTCTTCAGGAGCTTTTTCTTTTGGTTCAACATTTTTCGGTTCAGATGGCTGGATGACCGGAGGTTGGACGTCTTTGGTTCCTCCGTTGTTAATAGGAGGTTCCGTGTCCTTGGTCACCTCGGTCTCACGGACGACTACCTTGGGAGGTAGAGAAGAAGGGGTAGCCGGAGCCGTGGGTCCATCATATGAAACACCGCTCCTAGTAGTGATCGCCTTAGCATCGCCCCTCGGGTTGGCGATCGTGTTGCTTGGAAGAGTAGTAGTACCCGAACCCGAGGGTCGATCATTTAAACGTTTGTTCAATTCGGTTATTTGATTAATCATCATTCTATTCATTTCCTCTTGTTTCTTTTGTTGTTGTTGGTTTTGAAGAATGAATTGTTTTAATAACTCATCCGAGGGCGATGGGTTTGGCACAAATCCTTGATTTTGATTGTTTGGAAGATTTGGCCCTCGGTTGTTTTGAACAAAACCTTGATTGTTGTTTTGAAAATTTCCCTGATTAAAATTTCATGGGTTTTGAAAATTTCCTTGATTCGGGGCTTGGTTATAATTCCCTTGGTTTTGATAACCTTGATTGCCCCGATTTTGATTTTGACTATTTGGAACATTACGGTTTTGCACTTGCTGATTTTAATTTGGTGGGAAACCGGGTGGTCCGAGGAAGTTGTTAGAACGGTAGCTGAGCAAATTACGGTCACCTTGGGGTTGGTAACCGTTACCACCCGTGTTGTAGGTTCCCGTAGCAGCATAAACATTCTCTTGAGTGTAGCCACCGGCGGCTGGGCACTCGAAATACTGATGTGGACCACCACATGTCTCACAACTATGGTTAACAACATTGACTTGATTGTTGTTGTTTTGAGTTGAAATCTGATTTTGATGAATTCTCAAGATAGCCGTAGACAAATCATTCATTTGTTTAGAAAGAGCGGCTATCTCGGAAGTAGATGAATCAGTGCTAGATCTTGTTGACTCATTCCTCTCGGCAGAGGAATCCCAGAAATTATGGTGGGTGGTCATATTTTCAATGAGATCATAGCACTCTTCGGGTCGACGTTTCATAAACGTACCACCGGCAGCAGCATTAATCGTATCACGGTGTCGTAATGTCAAACCGTTATAGAAGGTATCTATAATAGTGACCAATAACATATTGTGGTTAGGACACCGATCAATCGATAACTTGTAGCGTTCCCATGCCTCAAATAATGATTCATCGGGAAGCTGACGGAAATTGCTAATCTCATTCCTTAATTTCGTCACCATCGACGGTGGGAAATATTTTGCCAAGAACTTTGTAACCATTTCATCGAAACTACGAATGGAGTTCTTGGGAAGACGATCAAACCAAGCGGTGGCATGATGCGTCAATGAATAAGGAAAGAGATATAGCCGAAGGGCGTCATCGGAGACCCCATTTTGTTTCATACTTTGGGTGACGGTTATGAATTTGTCAAGATGCTTGTTCGCATCATCACCCGGCAAGCCATGGAATTGGCACGAGTTTTGGACTTGTTGAATCATATGATGCTTAAGTCCAAAATCGGCGGCTTGAATATTGACGGGGGCAATCGGGCCACCACGTCCGTGCATTGTGGGTTGGCACAGCTCCTCCATCGTTCGGAGATCGGGAGCTGGCATGTGATTATCACCACCCACGCGGCGTGTTGATTATTTTGGTCGTCGGCCATTTCTTCAACGTTTGAGAAATGAACACGGTGATTGTGACGAATAATCCTCTCGGGATTCGATAGTGGTGAAAGAAGAGGGTGAGAAGTAGAAGATCGGGTGTGCATACACCAAAAACAAACACAAAATCAAAAAGGAAAACCAAATTTGAAAATAAAATATTTTTGGATTTTTATTTTTATAAAGAAAAATTAAATTTATATTCTTTTTGGTGATCGTTAATCAACCGTACTCGTTTCTTTCAAAACTACGCGCAGCGTGGCGGGAGAGAAGAATGGATCTCTCTTCGGTCTGCAATTTAATGTCAAGACCTCCTTAAACCCCGTAATTAGGTTGTAGTAAAGAAATAATCCAAGAAACGTTTAACTTCACGATCTCTTTTGTTGTTTATTCGGAATGGTTTACAACCGCCCTCCTTCAACGGAAGACCGAGGATGTTTATTAAGATGAAAACACTTTAGGAAAAGTGTTTTTTAATTATTATATTTTTGTATTTTTTTATTTTTATGAAAACGAAAACTTCCGAGGAAGGGTCTTCAAAACACGATTCTTATGGCGAAACTCCAACTCTTTTCAAGCCTTCCCCGGCAACGGCGCCATTTTTTGATTTGATTCTTTTTTATAGTGTATTTTTTTCCAAAGGAAAAGGCAACGTATGCGTTTTCCCCGGGTCGTGTCCCAACGAAGGTCGAATATCGAGTTGTCGTAACGGTGTCGAATACGTGTAGTGAATGTGTGAAAAAGAGTGATTGATTTGTGATTTTATACTACGAACAATAAAATAATAAAAGTAAACAATTAATTAAACTAATGAAACAATTAAACTAAGCATACGAACTTAAAAACGAAAAATTGAATTTAAAAATGTTACGCGACGAATTATAAAACGTAAATAAAAATGATTTTGTGAAATTTAAAACCTAAAAATAAAAAAATAATTTTCCTATATTAAATCTGATAAAAGAAAATTTTTGGAAAAAGAAAAATATTTTTTTGACTTTTTAATAATTTTTTTATGAATTAAAAACTAATTAAAACTATTTAAATGATTTAAAAATAGTAAAACAAGTTGGAAAAATCTGAAAAATTCTGAGTAAATCTAAAATTAAGTTTTTTATCTAGGAAAAATAAAATCAGAACTGAAATACACCTAAACAAGCAGATCAATCAAATAAGCACTTGCAATAAGCACTAAAAATAAGCACATCTGATCCAGAAATTCCACAAAGTTCCAATCCCAACAAACACACTTTATAAAGCTCAAATCAACTTTTTGAGACCAAGTAAGCACCCAGAATTAGCAAATAAGTACTTAAATAATCCAAAGTTGAGACAGAAAAGTGTGGCTGATCAGCCAACTTTGGGGCCTCAATAAGCAGTCCAATTAAGCAAAATACTGAAACCTAATGGGGGCAAAAGATCAAATATACTACTGAGTGTCCAAAAATACTAAAAGCCCTATGCTAAACTATCAATTTAACACTTAATTGAAGCCAAGAAATCTACTAGTCTGCACTTCTTCTAAAACTACCAAACCTGCACAGTTTTTTGGGAGGAAATTGCAGCCCTGAAAAAGCTATCAAATAAGCCACAAAACTGAAATCCCAGATGTTCTACTGAAAGCCTACTATGTGAATTACCTATAAACAAAAATTGAAGTCCTAAGATCAACTAGATAAGCTCCAATGAAAGCAAGATCAGCTGCTAAAAAAAACTGGGTTTGCCCTAATCTTTCTGTGACAGCAAACTATGAAATAGTGGCGCAAAATATGCAATACTTTTCCACAGCAAACCAGCTCTAGTACACTGACTTAACCTACTCAATTGAACTTAGAAAAGTAGAAATGGAACCTCAGATAAGCTAAGCTTATTTGGAAGCTTGCTGAAACAGTAAGCCTGCTGATCCTATGATTATTAGACCAAGTTTTCATCAAAGCTTCAAAGCAGCTAGCATTATCCTTTAAATAGCTAAACACCTTTGTTGAAAGCAATTCTAAATGATCTAGATATGCAATGCTACAGTACCAAGCCTAAATTACTTAGAATCAATATGAACCAAACACCCTTTTTATAATCAACTCAATGCAATTTACACTAGAATTCCACATAGCAATCCATAATTCATTCAAACTATGATCAACTAAGCTAATATTAATCTAATAGAAGCAGAAATAAGAGTCTAATAAGCAGTATCTAAACTGATCACAAAGTAAGCAATTAATAAGCTAATATGTGAATTTGAAACTTACAAGTGTCCAACTGATTGTTTTTGAATGATCTCAGTAACTTACACTACCCAGGCTTATAATAAGCCAACTATAACCCCAAATCTAGCTTATGAATCCACAGCTTATTACCACAACTTATTTTCCCCCTCCGTTGACTTTTGTTGACTTTGGAGGATTCTTGAGAACTGATTTGAAATTGATTCAACCAAAAGCTCACAGTAAGCTATCAAAGCTTATATGAGCTTATGCAATGTGAAATTAGCTTATTGAAGCTGGAATTGTGAATATTTTTGTGTTTTTTCAATATATTTGGAATTATTTTTTTTTTGGATTTTCAAAAGAGATTTAACAAAATGAGATTAAAACAGAAATAAGATTGAAATGATTAAAATCAACTAATAACAACTTTAATAAACTCAATTCAGATAAACAACTTAATAAAAAAAACAGATTCAAAGTAAATCTAAAACAAAATTTTCATTAATAAAACTTTAAAGATTACAATAGAAATTGAAGATTACAAAACATGAAATAAATTTGGCAGAGTAACATTAACTAAAAACTAACTCTCTAATCATGAGAATCGACCTCCTATTTATAGCCGAAGGTGGAAGGATCTAGGAGCTGCCAGCTTGGCAATCCGTGTGTGCTTGAGCTCAAATCCACCCTTAGATCTTCCCTTGATCTCCAAGCTTCATCTCTGACCCTTGGATTAGAATTGACGCGTGTTCGGTCCAATCTCTTGCTGCCATGTGTCATTCTTGGTGTCAGGAGCTTCTAGATGAGCCAATGATTGCCATAATTGCCCTTAATTGTGGTAAATACTCGTACGGTAATATTAGGGTTCTTGGGGTGAATTGGGGAAGAACACCAAGGCGGGTAAATGAGGTGAGAGTTATTTTATTTTTCTTTGACCGAAAATGTTTATCTTTTGACCGGGGTATATGGGTTTGTTTGACCCGGGTTTGTTTGAGTGGATACGGGTTTATTTAAGAAGGGTTGGGCCTGGGTAATTGATTAAGTGGATTGGGTAATTTAAATTGGGTTGGGGTGGTTTGGATTAGTGTCCGGGTTTAAGCTTAGGATTTTTAGGTTTAAATAACACAAGGACCATTGTTGTTGATTTCGAAAATTATAGGGACCAAATCTGCCATTATTTAAAAGATAATCCAAGGGCTGAATTTGACAACTTCTGATAGATGGAGGACCTCGGTTGACTTATTGACCATAATTTCTTCCCGGCATCGGCTAAAAATAATACTTCCATATCTCGTGCTCGTTTTTCCGGTTCTTTCTTGATTTTTTGTCTTTTTCTTCGATATCCGTGCCTGCATATGTAAAAACACAAAAACACAATATATTTGGCATTTTGGTCGGGTTTTTGGTCGTTTTGGTCCGGTTTTGGTCGAGAAATGGTATGTGTTTAAGCACATACCAGTAGTCAAGTGGCAAATTGTATGACAAGTGTTGTATAACGAATTGGAAGTCATTTGATGAGTTTAAGTATGTTTTATGTGTATTGAGTGAAGTTAAAAGGGTGTTTGGATTAGTGTCCATTCGTACCCATTTTGGAGTCAAACGGGTCAATTGCCGTGTTTTATAATTGGATATGGTTTTTAATGCTATATGAGTGTTTTGGCACAAGTGATGGGGTTGTATTGAGGTCAAAGTGGATTGTGGGTGAGTATTGAGTTATTGCAGGTCTTACTGCTGATGTTCTGTCTAAATTGGTCGATGTGGCGCATCTAATATATTAGATGCGACGCATCAGAAGTTTTTAGGTGATGTGGCGTATCTACTATATTAGATGCGGCGTATCATAAGTTTAAGGTGATGCGGAGTATCACTTCAAGATGATACGGCGCATGGTCTCGCCTCAGTAGATGCGCCGTATCCCTCAAAAGGATGCGGCGTATCATTGGTCAGAAGGATTGTTGAGTTGTGTTATAAATTGTGTAAAATGTTTTAAAGAAAGTGTTCGATTATATGTTCTTGCAAGTATGTTAAAAGGGTTAAATGTTATAGACTCTGATATTTAAATGAAGAAATTGTATAAGTCCGTTTTAGTCAAACGTTTCCGCGTCAAAAGTCAAAGTTTTTGAAGTAAGCGGGCACGGGGTGTAACAACTTGGTATCAGAGCTTCGGTTTAAGTGAATTAGGTTTCCACTATAGGGTGCCTAATCTTAAACCACTCGTAGAAGCCTTAGATGTAAGTGTTAGACTGCGCGGAAACTAATTGCTAAGTGAGAGATGGATTATGTTTTATGTTAGCTGAGCCTATTATGATAGGTGATGTATGTATGTTATAGTGTTGTTGAGTATGAGATGCAAGTCCATGGGGACTTAAGATGCTTAGATGATTAGTTGGCCGTGCACCTCGGTTGGTGCCGGTGTTGGTATTGCGATTATGTGAGGTAAGTCCGTGGGGACTTGAGATGGTTATATGATTAGATAGCCGTGCATCTTGGTTGGTGCCGGCGATTTTGTATTGCGATATGCGAATGTATAGTAGAGCCATGGTGATGGCATGCGAGTAGAAATGCTGTGTGGTATTAGAGATGGGTTAGCAAGTGAACTAAGGTTTATGATGCCTTAGCTATAAGATGGGTTATTGCTTGTGGTTAGTTAGAAGGTCGATGCCTAGACATTGCTTGGTTATGCAATGTGATATATGATGCCATAGACTATGTAAGTCGATTTTGATTTTGAATGTTTTAACACTTGTCGGATAAGTGTTAAGCGTTATGGTATGATTGCATATATGATGTTAAGTGGTGTTGTTTATATAATGATAAGTCTATGGTAAGTTTATTGTATGTCTAAGTTTATGTGGTGTGCTTGAGAGCGCGATTGTATAGTTAGTGTATGAGTTGAGATAGATGCCTTAGAATGCATGTGTTGACCCAGTTGTGGTCGGTAAAGCTATATAGAAAACATTGATATGTGAAAAGAGTTAAGAAGCATACTAATAATTTGAAAAAGCATAATTGCTTAAAAAGATTTAGATAAGTAAGAAGCGAATAGCGAAGTATGTTTATAGCTTGAATGCTTAAAAGACGTATTGAGTCTAATTGTGATTTTTGTTTTGAAATAAATGAATAGATGCTTGAAGCATGATTTATTATATGCTAAACTAAAAGAGAAAGTTAAAGTGTAAAGTTAATAAGTGATGAGAACATGTTACATAAAAAACATGATAAATTGAAAAGTGCTAGTGATATAAGGTAAAGTATGATGAGTCAAAGTGACGAATAAAATATAGATTGCGCTAGAAGTCATGGGTGACTTGAAGTACGCTAGAAAGAAATGTAAAACATGAATGTGATCATGTTAATATATTTGAATATGTAAGATGAAATTAAAGAAAGTGTTACAGAATAAACCTATGTAAGGTCTGTATGCATACAAGTTGAATAAACTAGATGAAGTGACAGTATGAAGTAAGAATATGGTCAACAAGGGTTGACGGGTAATAGTAAGAGTGTGTTGTAAGAACACGTAGAATTGTGTAAGTTGTAATGAATAAGCATTACATATAAATTTTCTAAAATAAATGGCACATGATTAGTGTATGAGTCAACTTGGGGTTGACGGGCGAGAGATAAGTGGCATTGTGAAAATGCGATGATAATAAATGTGCAAGTGTTATATAGAAACTTGCCTAGATGGTAGAAAGCGTGATAGTGAATGTTGAGATTGCGTAAGGCAATGAAAATTTAATATATGATAGTGTGTGCCTAATTATATAAGTGCATGAAAGATAAAATGAGTATACATGATGAGTAAAGATGATGAGACAGATATAGCTTGGATCCAATGCTCGAGTTTTGGCATCCTTTGGGATGGCCTAGCTTGCCTTTTATGGCATGATGTATAGTTTGCCTTCTATGGCATGATTGTTAGCTTGCCTTCACCGGCATGGTTTGCCTATATCCTTGGCATGATGTTAAGGTGTCTTTATGACACGATGGTAAGGTGTCTTTAGGACACGATGTTAAGGTGTCTTTATGGCACGAGATTAGCTTGCCTTTGTGGCATGGAAGTAAGTTTGCCTTTACGGCATGAATGTAAGCTTGCCTTTGTGGCATGGTGGTCAGCTTGCCTTTACGGCATAGTGGTTAGCTTGCCTTATGGCATGGATGAAAGTTAGCGAGATTGGATCTAAGGCTGGTAAATATGGAAAGTATAGTATGTATGAGTGTTAGGTCGGAAGCGTATAAGTAGGATGGTTTATGGTTTCTTGATTTAAATGGATTGGGACGCCTTTTCATTTGAATGAGGAAATTGTAAATCACCGAACCATGAATTTGTAATTCTTGATTTACATAGATCGGGACGCCTTTTTATGTAAATGAAGAGTTACAAAGGAGTGGGCTTGTGTGTGACCGATATGACATGAGTACGGATAGTGATATGAGGTAGTAAAAACTAAAACCGGTTAGACGTCATAAGAAAAGATAAATGCAAATAAAACTTATAGTAGCATTAAGGTCATGTGTAAACCTTAAGATAAGACGTCTGAAATAAATTGTGCATTAAGTTAATGAGTCAATTTCTGAGCATTTCCAGAATTTGATAAGAAAGTATGCTTAAGTGTTGTGTGTGATAGAGGTTTGAAGGTGCCATTGTATGGTACCTTGTTGTATTTAGAGATAAGTTGCCAGGTTTTAGTATAGATGCGTATTTGGTATTAGGTGGAATGTGAGATTTGCTGGATTTATGATGTTATGTTATGAGTAGTGCATTGTTGAATGCCGTGTTATAGTGATGAAGTTTGACTCATATAGAGTCAAAGTAGTAGATTTTTCCGGATGACAAGTAGTTGTTTCGGGAAATCTAAGAAAAGTTTATGATGAGAAGTGTGCTTTTAGCGGATTTTGAGTTGTGTTTATGCCTAGTAAGTTTAGAATTGCGTGATCATTTAGATCGTTGCAAGAAATTGGCTTAGAAAGCACGAGAACAAGGACTTGTTTATGTTTTGAATTTAGTTTTGGATAGTTTTAGACGAGAGATTTCGGGGACGAAATCTAAATAAGGGGGTAGAATTGTTAGACCCGTTTCCCGGGTAGTGGGACCCCACCCTAGATGAAATGGACCGAGTCTAAATGTGGTTGGTTAAGGGCAAATGGTTATGGAGTTAACTGTTAAGTGTTAATCTGTTATGGCCAAGATGCGGCGCATCTAGGGAATACATGCGGCGTATGGTAGAATGGAAAGTAGAACCGACTTATTATAGTCCATGCGCCGTATTGTATATGGAGATACGGCGTATATGTGGATGCGGCGTATCTATGAAGATAGATACGGCCCATCGACCCTAAATAAGCAGAATTGACAGAATTGCCCTTGTAGCTAGAATCTTCCCCATTTATCTATAAGTCTCCACACTCTCCTGTAAAAGAGAGTGTGTTTTCTGTGGGTGTCGAACCAAGGAGAAAGAGAGGGAAAAGATGGAGGTGAAAGTGCTATGATGATGATTATTAAATGGCATGATCTCTAGCCATGATTCCCCTTCAAGTAAGTAGCTATGTTCTTAATGATTATAAGTTATAGTTAGTGGGTTTTCATCATATGATCAAGTTATGATCATATGATGATGTGATATGGAAAATAAGTGTATTTGATGGGTTTTGATAACCCTTGTCATGTGATTATTGTTATGTTGTTAGGTTTTTATTATTTATGAAGGATGATGATGGTGATGATGATGGATCTTGATGAATGATGTCCTTGATGTGTTATATAGCTTGGATTGAGGTAAGTAAAATGATGATAGCATATGTTATATGGATTTCCATCATTATGTATTATGTATGTTTATGTCAAGAAAGATTAGCTTGAGTTATGCCTATGTGATGTTAAGAATATGGCTTATGTGAAGAATGGATGCTATGATATAAGTTGATGTTATGTGCTAGATGAGATGTGAAGTAAGTGGTTTATGTATATGATGCATTATGTGGTTTGAAGTATAATGGTATGTTATAGTCGTTTTACTTACTAAGCGTTATCGCTTATGGTTTAGTTGTCTAACCGTTTTGTAGGTGCTTATGCTATGGCTTAGATGTAAGGATATATGGGCTAAGGCATGGTTATGCAATGTGGGTAGATTTGGGGTAAGAATGTAAAGCTTAGGTAGATACCGAGCTCAAGTGTATAAGTTTGTACCCCCGCGAGTCAAGTTATGTTTTATAAAGTGTAGTCAAGTGGCAAATTGTATGACAAGTGTTGTATAACGAATTGGAAGTCATTTGATGAGTTTAAGCATGTTTTATGTGTATTGAGTGAAGTTAAAAGGGTGTTTGGATTAGTGTCCATTCGTACCCATTTTGGAGTCAAACGGGTCAATTGCCGTGTTTTATAGTTGGATATGGTTTTTAATGCTATATGAGTGTTTTGGCACAAGTGATGGGGTTGTATTGAGGTCAAAGTGGATTGTGGGTGAGTATTGAGTTATTGCAGGTCTTACTGCTGATGTTCTGTCTAAATTGGTCGATGCGGCGCATCTAATATATTAGATGCGACGCATCAAAAGTTTTTAGGTGATGCGGCGTATCTACTATATTAGATGCGGCGTATCATAAGTTTAAGGTGATGCGGAGTATCACTTCAAGATGATACGGCGCATGGTCTCGCCTCAGTAGATGCGGCGTATCCCTCAAAAGGATGCGGCGTATCATTGGTCAGAAGGATTGTTGAGTTGTGTTATAAATTGTGTAAAATGTTTTAAAGAAAGTGTTCGAGTATATGTTCTTGCAAGTATGTTAAAAGGGTTAAATGTTATAGACTCTGATATTTAAATGAAGAAATTGTATAAGTCTGTTTTAGTCAAACATTTCCGCATCAAAAGTCAAAGTTTTTGAAGTAAGCGGGCACGGGGTGTAACAGGTGTTGCCCTTAAAACTAGAAGATTAGACTACCTTTGCTGAGAGCTATGCAAGATTAGACAAGACTTGACATTGCGACACAAGATTAATGCAATCACTAATCATACTCCATTTGTTGGACTTCAAGTTTATTTACAACCAAGTTTATCTAGCAAAACAGAAATTCAAGCATCTGGTCCCCAATATCTCATGGGTCCAAAGTTGTTAGTGTTAAACATCCTACGCATTTGTTGCATTCGTTTAGGATGTGAGAATGGAGGACACATTTCCCATGGTAAGTAACTTTGTGATTGAAGGTTATTCCAAGTTTCGAGGAAGTTACTTGGATAACTTTGTCTTCTAAAGTTACCTCTCGGTAGAGGAGTTCTAGACCGAGGTTTGGGAGAATTTGTTTTTCTAGGTGGAGGAGTCGTTGACCTAGTGTCGGGCTTCACAAATCCAAGTCCGGGAGTTGACAAGGGTTTGTAAAAGCTTTTGACTTCCTCTATGCTAGCAATAGGTACTTTAGTACCATTTACAACTATATGACTTGGTTTAGGACTTAAGTTATTTTTCAAAATTGACCCTGATCTGACCTCAGCACCAGACGGTACCACGGTACCACTAATTTTAGTGGTGTCGTCTGTACCTTTAGTGGTGCTGTCACCTTCAGACTCAGACATTTCAGACTTTACAAATTTTACTTGTTTAGTACTACTTGTTGATGCCTGATTTGGGTCAAATCCTAAACCCGCACGGTCATGTTCATTATACCTAATGTTTTCAAGCATATCATTAAGTGCTTTTGTTCCTTCTTCAAATCTAGTGATTCTCAAAGCATTTTCTTTGAGTTTCTCATTTTCTTTTTGAAGACTTATGCATGACCTACACTCTACGTCTACTTCTTTATTATTCTCAAGTATTTTGACTTGATCCTTAAGTTCTAACACTTGCAATTCGAGTTCATGCAATTTTAATTTTAGTGTTTTGTTTCTACCTAAAATTTTAGAACTAACTTCGCATAGTTTATTATATTCTTCATGTAATCTATTGTCATCTATTGACGAATTATCATCACTATAATAAGAAGAGTCGGAATGTACCTCATTAGAAGCTTGAGCCATTAGGCATGTTTCATCGTTGGGCTTCTTCTCTTCTTCTTCACCGCTATCACTCCAAGAGCCTCCTATGAAAGCTCTTTGGTTGTTGATTTTCGGTGGTTTGGGACATTCTCCTATGAGATGATTAGGATCTCCGCATCTAAAGCATTTCCTATCACTTGTCCC
Organism: Artemisia tridentata subsp. tridentata; assembly: GCA_021014915.2. Lineage (NCBI taxonomy): Eukaryota > Viridiplantae > Streptophyta > Magnoliopsida > Asterales > Asteraceae > Artemisia > Artemisia tridentata. The sequence continues at coordinate 280,265,128 of CP139503.1, read as the reverse complement.
TTTCCTTTCATCTCGGTTCTTTTGGAATGACCTCTTTTCATCGCGAGGTTGTCTAGGAAATCTACCTTTCCTCCTAAAGAACTTTCTAAAGTTTCTAACGGCTAGTGCATACTCTTCATCTTCACTATCGGAACTCGAACATTCCTATCACTAGACTCCTTCTTGGCTTTCAATGCTAGAGATCTAACTCTCTCGCTTTTTCCTTTGACTATATCGGAGTCCTTCTTGATTATCATCACGTGAACTTTCAAGTTTCCTATTAGTTCATCGAGTGACAATGTCGCCAAGTCCTTTGACTCTTCAATGGTGGTGAGCTTTGCTCTCCATTTAGGATGTAGAGCCCTAAGAAACTTCCTAACATAATTCTTGCTAGAGTAACCTTCATCAAGAGTTTTAAGACTAGTGATAATAGTATTAAATCTAGCAAAAGCATTATCTATTGGCCCATCTTTCGAAATGGAAAATTGTTCATATTGTTGAACAAGAAGATCTATCTTGTTCTCTTTGACTTGATTATTACCTTGGTGAGTGACTAACAAAGTTTTCCAAATATCTTTTGCCGTATTACACATAAAAATTCTTTCAAATTCCTTTTTAGGCAAAGCATTGTAAATCATCATTTTAGCCTCATTATTTTTGGCTAGTTTTCTTTTAAGTTCATCACTTTGTTTATCATAAGAAACTATTTCATCATTTTTAGTTTCCGGATTCATTTGAATTGGTTGAAAGTCACCCTCGGTAATAATATGCCAAAGATCAATGTGTTTTGATTTCACATACGTTTCGAATCTTGTTTTCCAATAAATAAAATAACCGGTTTCAAAAAGTGGTGGTCTTTGCATAGATTGCCCTTCTAGATATTTGTCAGAATCCATTGATCGATTCAAGTTTTAAAATACAGTTTACTTTAAAATCTTGACTGACGTGGCTACTGATACCAATTGTGGAAAACTAGAAGGGGGGGGTTGAATAGTTTTACCGGTTTTTAAGTTCTTTTAAAACTTCTTTAAAGACTTTACTTATGAAAAACCTTGATTCGAATCTTATGTGCAATCATTCAACACCAATATGAACTACACACTAAACTAACTAATTATAAGTAATGAAAGTAAAAAGAAGAGATGGAAAGATCAAACCGGGACAAAGGATTTATGGTGGTTCGGCTACGAAGCTCTTCTTCGCCCTACTCCACTCCCCGAGTGTGGACGTATAGTCTGGACTGGACCAGGAATGGGCCAGGCCCGGCAGACAGCGGCTCACTCTACGCCTAAACCCTAATCCATGCCCTATAAATATATGGCTGAGATCCCCTTCTTCAGGGAGATAATAACAGAACAGAACAGGTTATTCTAAACCTAACTCTTGTAAGCTATATCGCATCGATACTAACTTGACCGTCGGAGGTGGATCCCGGGGCTACGGCCTCGGGTCCACTCCTAACGGGTTCTCTTTGTTGAACAGGTCTACTCAGGGCTCGAGAAGACGACAAACGGCCCAGGGAGAGTCGTTGAATCCAGCCCGCGCCAGATTATGTATCAACAAGTTGGCGCCATCCGTGGGACCCGACAAGTTTCGTGCTCTCACATCACCGGAAAGCAACCATCTAGTTCAAAAGCCGGTATTTTGATCTTTTTAAATTGGTAATAAGATACTACCAATGTTTTCTAAAATTTAAAAAGATATCCCAATATTTTTTGTGCATGTCTTTTAAATCGGTAAGATATGTTATCTTTTAAATATTCAGAAGATTTTATGTAAATCTTTTAACTTGGTAAACACGATTTTATCTATAGTCGCACTAAGTCCGCACGATCGGACCTACTTTATCTTTTAGCCGCGAATTAATTCGCGCACATAATGTTTTTACGGTTGGTATGCTTGTTCGCGCTTGTTTGCACGTTCGAACGCAGTCACGATAAATCTACCCGCGTTAGGCCACGCGTACGGACATCTTCGCAGATTAACCACGTACAGCGCACAGCGCGCCACGATGCTAGTCAATCGCCACGAGCGCACGGGACAAAAGCCGTGGTCATGTTATGTTCATCTGCGATCATCCACAAACGTTCGAGTCTATGCGGTCACGATACATCCATCTGCGTCTGTGCGTGCGATTGAAACTATTAGTCGCGGTCACGGCGCGTCCATCTGGGTTATTGTTTTTTTTATATAAAAAAAACAAAAAACAATTAATTATTTATGTAGTTTGTAAAACCTCATGATAGGTGTAATTCGCACTACTACTTTTCTTATGTGTTAATTTCACATGCTATGTGCTATATATTGCTTCACGCTAATCCTTTACTTCATTAGGCTTTATATGTTGCGATTCGCGGCATATACTTTTAATATTTGCATTAAGTGTTTTTCAGGATTTGAATAACTAAGTTTAATGCTTCTACACGAGTAGCACCATCAAACTTGGGGGGCTACCAGGGTATATAATACCACTGTTTCCGCACGCGTCACGCAGGTATATTTGGAAGCAGATCATACGAAAGAGGTATTGCAAGCCCGGTACAAAGACGGATTTAAATATTCGCACCATCTTGCCGCAGGGGAGACGTCCTCTGTCGTTTGTAAAGACGGATGTAATGTTCGTGGGAGACAATCCCACGATAATACCTCCTTGTCGCGCACAGCGCGCACCTCTGCCACAGAAGTACGTCTTCTGTCGCACCATGCTGCATCGCTACTGGTACGAAAGGTACGCCCTTACCCAGGATGCAGCATAGTCGCGCACAGCGCGCACATCTGCCACAGAAGCACGCCTCCTGTCGCACCATGCTGCATCGCTACTGGTACAAAAGGTACGCCCTTACCCAGGATGCAGCATACGGTATCCACCTTCACCATTGTGAGACTCTCACAATCGCAATGTCAGTGTTACCCCAACTATAGAACTACGTGTTCTTCTTACGGGGTCTTTACTGTCACACTGTGGCGGGAAACCTAGCATATGCGCATCCCTCCCCGTCATGTAAGAACGGGTGTTACTCAGGATGGAACATGGTCACCACGGACGCGCCTACAAGGTCGCTGATTCGGATATAGTCTAATGAGCTAAACAGGACTGCGCCATGGACCCAGTGCGCACTGTCGCATTTGGGCTGCGCGGTATGGTCCGACCCATGTGCACACCTGAGTTGCGCACACATGAGCCATGCCGTCATGGTTGATTGGGCCTACGCGGCCATGAACAGAACTTAAGTCTAGCATAACATAGCCATGCACTATGTCACACTAGACTTGGGGGGCTTGTGGACGTATAGTCTGGACTGGACCAGGAATGGGCCAGGCCCAGCAGACAGCGGCCCACTCTAAGCCTAAACCCTAATCCATGCCCTATAAATATATGGCTGAGATCCCCTTCTTCAGGGAGATAATAACAGAACAGAACAAGTTATTCTAAACCTAACTCTTGTAGGCTATATCGCATCGATACTAACTTGACCGTCGGAGGTGGATCCCGGGGCTACGGCCTCGGGTCCACTCCTAACGGGTTCTCTTTGTTGAACAGGTCTACTCAGGGCTCGAGAAGACGACAAACGGCCCAGGGAGAGTCGTCGAATCCAGCCCGCGCCAGATTATGTATCAACACCGAGTACCACACTCGAGAGTTTCAAGCACTATGTCAACAACCTCCCTTTAGGCGGAGAAAACCGTACACGTCGCTTAACTTGTTTTCCGACACTAAGCTAGATGTCGAGTGCTAATCTTAGCTAGCACCAATCTACCACGATCTACCCGATCCTTTCAACTTCACACACTCAACACACAAGACTCAAGAGATCCCCAAGATCTCACAAGATCACAATGATCACTTCTCACTTGACTCAACCTATTCTATCAACACTTGATCAATCTTGATCAACACTCAAGCCCAATGACTACTAGAGATAATCAATATCTCTATAAGATCACAATGATCTTCACTCACACTCTCACAAAAGAAAAATGATCTTGATGTATGCTATGATACAACAAGAGTGTAACCAATGTTATAAGTAAACTAACTACAACTACAACTCTTGTATCTTCTTGGATACCTTGAGTTCTTCTCTTGCAAATGAAGAGGAATGAAGAGGATCTCTAAGTTGGATGATTGGATCACTCTTGAACAAAAGAAAACCTAACTAAATGATCAATAAGATAGGATGTGAAGAGAGTATTAAACTCAGAAAGTTTTGTGTGTGAAAGGATGCCCAAAATCTGTGAAGTGGGTTGGTATTTATAGGCAGAAAAAAATCTGGCCGTTATAGAGGGACGGCTCCACTAAATCACACACGGCTCCACTAAATTTAGTGGAACCGTGGAGCCGTGTAAGACAAAAACGCTCCTCTTTTTGTCTTTTCTGGTGAAAACTTATTTGGGGAAGTTTGGAGCTGATTTGGGGGGGGGGGGGAATAGTTGTTATGTATTTTAAACTTATTTTTCCATTAAAATATTTCTTAATTATTCAAAAATAATTTGTAAAGTATATTTTTGAAAGAAATGTTTTGTCACATGAAAATGTGAAGTCTTAACCACAAATTCACTTCTTTGATCATTAGTCAAGTTATAAATTTGTTCTAAAGTAATTTGTATAGAAACGGGATCTTCCGATTAAAAACTTGTTTACGTTAATTTTAATGTAACGGGTTTTCACATTTTGTCATCCTCAAAACGTGAAGTTATCGAAAGATAAAAATAACGTTTTTAGAACATTATTTGCATCAACAAATAAACAAGAGCAAACGAGGAGAACAAGGTTGCTACACACTTCAATCGATCACCAAAGTTTAATCCCTTCGACCATTCTTGATTCTTGAGAGAAATAAAGAGGTTTATGGCTGATTTAGGGTTTGCAGAATTTCGGTATGGAGAGGGAAAATAGATGCCATATATTTTTGTGGAGGAATAATGAGAAAAATTAGAGGAGAGCGTGTGTTATAGTTGGAAAAACGTGGAATTTGCTACTAATAAGGCAAAATCAGATCTTTTATTTTTGTCAATAATATGTGGCCTTATCTTTGAGTTTAATCAAATCGTGTGATAGGGGAGGGGATGCCAAAAATTTCAGCTCAAGATGTGTACAAGGAAAAGTGTAGGCTGATTCTTATAAACTTAGGATAGATAGGTTTTTATTTTATTTTAGGTATTTAATTTGTAATGTATAGCTTAAGGTTTAATATTATTCCAAAGTATAACATATAGTTTAAATTTAATGTCAAACTTAGGTTATAATTTCAATTATCAAATAAACGTGATTACGGATTTTAGGGTTTTATAGACGCGTTGAGGATGTGTGCTGCTAGGGGGGAAACGCAGTGAGGGTGATCGGTTGGTTGGGGTGCAACGGACCCATTACCATTGGCCTAACCATATATAAAAGATAATAAAATTATAAAAGGGAGTTATCCCCACCCTCCCTATAATTACAAAGCAAACCCTCCCTAGTAGGGAAGGTGTACTTTTGTCCTTTATTTTATTTTAATTTTATTTTATTTTTTCTCTTCTTTTTTTTTTTTTTTTTTTTTTTTTTTTTGTCTAATGTTTTTTGTAGTGTTTATTTGTTATGTTTTTTATGTTATGTTATTTGTATTCGTCTAATGTGTTTCTATTTAATTAAATAACAACAACATCAATAACACATTATTTAAAAACAACAACACCTACTACACATGAAGATTATTTATCTCATCAAAAAGCTCATGGAGCATTGCACCCGACTGACATGCGTAATCCTCAAGATTCCTTTCCAATTCCAGTGATGCCTCCAGCGTGTTTATTCTTGTCATCAACATCTTGTTTTGAGACAATAACATCTTGTTTCTTGTTTCAAGCTTGTCAATCTTATTATCTTTAACTACGCAGTTTGAGCACTGCGTTGAAGAAGAGGCTTGACTAAAGTGTTTGTTTTGAAAAACATCCTTCCACATAAAGTATTCACACCCATAGTCTTTTGCTCCTGGCTGTTACATGTTAAGAAAATTATAAGAAATGTATTCTTAACAAACAAATTATTTACATAACTAAGCAAACGTATGATTATTTACCACTGAAAAAGGACATGCATAATACGGTTGACCATAAGTAGCGTCTGTATGGGATGTCCTTTCTATAATCAATCCTCTCCGACAGCGACACAAGAAATGATTTTTTCGTTCCACCTGGCCAAAGAATTTGTATAATAATTTACAACATAAATCAGTAATGTTATTATTACTTTAAATAATACAAACAGTTATTTACAACACAAATCAGTAATCATTCACTATGTTTTGTCGGTATAATTATTTACAACATAAATCAGTAATCATTTACAATGTTTTGTCTGTATAATTATTTACAACATAAATCAGTAATCATTTACTATGTTTGTCTTCGTCTATTCTCAGTATACATGTGTTGTCGATCAGAATATAAAGTTTCCCATTCGGATGCATTGCCAACTCTGTACGTCCCCCATTGTGGGTGAGTATCCGGAAGTGGTGAATTTTCGTCTAGCGTCAGATAAATGAAGTGAGCACAAGCGTCATCCCCCACACGGGCAATCACAAGGGGGCAGTTCCGTGTGATAAGTCTGGACAGGAAAAAAGCAGAAAACACGTATGACTTTGTCGCTGGGATATAAATACAACAGGTCGGTTAATCACTGAAGCAATAAACAACCCCGTGTCTGGCATACTCATCCAGTATTCTTACGGTGCAAATCCATTTTCGAACCAGTCTACTGATCTCCGAATTTGGTTAAAGTCATTTTGCCACCACATACTTTTTAGATCTGTGAACTTTTTTTTAGATCTTGATGTTCTTGGTGGTTTCTGTGGTGATACGTGATGGTTTAAGCAGTTTATGATCTAAAAGTTTTTAGATCTGTGAACTTTTTTTTAGATCTTGATGTTCTTGGTGGTTTCTGTGGTGGTACGTGATGGTTTAAGAAGTTTGTTGGTGATACGTGATGGTTTAAGCAGTTTATGATCTAAAACAGTTAAGATCTAAACAATTTCTTATGATCTTTTTAATCTTTAAGCAGTTTGTTGGAACTGCTTAAAAAAATAGTTGGTATGAAAAAATTATTTAGATCTAAAAAAATTTATTGTTAGATCTTGTTTCTTGGCTGAAAATTTTTTAGATCTAACCAGATATAATGTTTTTTTTTGTGATGGTTTTTTTTTTATGGTGGTTTCTTGGCTGAAAAAATTATTTAGATATAAAAAAAATTATTGTTAGATCTTGAAAAAAATTTAGATCGTTAGAAAAGCAGTTATAAAACTACTTATGTGCTTATGTGATGTTTCTTGGTGATGGTTTCTTGGTTTCTTGGTGATGGTTTCTTTGTTTCTTGGTGATGAAACTGCTTATCAAGGGCCATGGTTTCTTGATTGGTGATTGAAAACTGGTTGGTGAAAAACAGTTTTGTTGAAACTGTTGGTGAAAAACAGTTATTTGTTTGATCTTTTTGATCTTGTTTGATCTTTTGAAACTGTTGGTGAAAAGCAGTTGGTTTAAGCAGTTTTTATGATAAGTTTTTTATGAAATAAGCAGTTGGTTTAAGCAGTTTTTATGATAAGCAGTTTGTTGATTAAAAAAAAAAAAAAAAAAACTTGATTTTGGCGTGGCATAACCGAATGGACGGTAAAGTGAATTTTTTTTCCACTTTGCAACCTTCGAATTTGTAGCCAAAATGATAAAACGATAATAATCTGAGCCTATTAAATATCTCGATATGTCTTTTTGTCGTTTTTTATAAATTTTGCATGTAATATTCAAAAAGTGTAAAATTTATTACCTCTTGTGTGTAAAATGGTGAACTCGACATTTTCCGAAGCCAAAGGATTGTTGCCTCTTTGTGGTTTGTTACTGAGAATGTTGCTTCTTTGTGGTTTGTGATTGAGAATATTGCTTCTTTGTTGTTTGTGATTGAGAATGTTGCTTTGTGATTTGTGACTGAGATTGTGATATGGTTTATAACGAAGCAAAGCTTGCAAATTGAGAATCTTACTATTGCCTCATGTGAGTAACCTGTACAAATTGAAATTGTGAGAATCTTCACTATTGTGAATGTGAGTAAATTATTTTGATACGTAAATTATTTTGAGATAAGGCGATGATGAATGTTTTACTTAAATAAATAAATAATAAATAAATAATAAAGGCACACACTCTTACTAGGGAGGGTTTTACCCTCTCATTAGGGGAGGGTACCCTTTTCTTCTGAGAAAGAAGTGGCCTAGTTGTATGTTTCATGGTCACGTTATACGGATTGGTAGAATAAATTGCCGCACACCAATATTTTTTTAATAACTACCTTAAATTCTGAGCCTAAGAGTTATTGAATATGCACTGAACTAAGATGGTACATAAATTCACATCACATACATCAAAGAGGTATGGTTAGTCTTAGATCACTTCAAGGATCCATAAGCATTAACTCACCACCACACATTGCACATGGCTAGACAAATCTTAAATGCAATTTGGTTTGCTCACCCACAGGACTCTTGCTACCTAAAGGCTGAAAATCAAACTTTCAATTCGGTTTGGTTCAGTTTCGCTTCAATTTATTAGAAAAAAAATTAAAACCGAACGATTTGATTATTCGAATAACCTGAAAACCAAACTGATGAAGACCAACACCTAAGTCGGTAATGGGGTCCAAGAACAACTAGCCCAATTTCACATTAGCCCATTATTGAATACAACCAGAACTGTAAATTCTGTAATCATGGGGGAAAATGCATTTTTAAGCTAACATCTATGCCTCAATAATACCACCTAATAACCTCATATTTCTTAATTGAAACTTGAATTTATAAACTTTTGAACATAAATAGATACACATGAGAAGCTCGAAACTGTGGGTATGTTTTTGTTCAACTAAATTCATTTACACGTAACAATATTTTATTAATTACTAGGTGGATCTTAAAGAACTATATTTGTAAATAGTGAAATATTGTATAACTAAGTTATACGGCTTGTGAAATTGCTCACATGTGTGCATCCACCAACGTACCTTGGTTGTGGCTTTTCAAATAAATACTCCGTAATTGTTTATCATATGCATAATTAAAGTTTAAATTGGAGAGTTTACTTTGTTATACAAATTTTAGTAGGTGACGAAAAACAGTGATATGGAAAAAATTATAACGTAATAAAGAAGGAATCAACTTCTAGCAAATAAATAAATAAGTGCTACCTTTTTTCTTTTCTTACTAGCATAACATTTCACAATTTGACATCTTTTTTTTAGTTTAATAAGGCTCATTTGGCCCGTAGCAGTTTAGGCTCATTTAACATTTAGTTCTTTGTTTTTATTTTATATTTAATCAACTATACATTACTCATAGAATCTGATCAATATATTATTCATTTTCCCTCTGATTTCTACAGGTTTAAGCATACGCATTCACGATATGAACGTGAACAAATGCCAAAAAAACAACGTGGGCACATATTTCGTGTGTTGGTTTGTACCAACAATTAGGCCAGCTTTTGTAAAAGAAAAACTTTTGCGGAACAATATTTATCATGAGTAAATGTTACTCAAACAAAGATCACCGTATAAGCGCTTTCATTCATACTTTATGATGTTTTTGTTTGCTTTCTGTTCTGGTACGAGAACTAAAGTTATGTTTCGACAAATGCGTGTTAAATGCTAACCTCTACATGTATCGTTTGTGTCATAATTAAGGACGCAACTTCACTTTCGTAGACACTCATATATTTGAAGTTTTAGTCGGAGATTGCATAAGTAAATATTGATCTGAGCACAAATTAAAATGGGGTAACAATTTATTGTCCAAAGACATTGGTAATCACTTGAGAGGAAAAAAAACATCGAAAATACTAGAGATAACAATGAATAATCAAAGAATATTGGATTTGCTTTTTTGGTCACAAGTTTCTTACGTGTTTATCGCATGTTGCCGCTGTAATTTGAATAGCATCAAAGCACTACAAATATTCAAAGAATCATATATAAAGGTAGTAAATGTTTATGTATGATAGTGTGAGATGATCTTTCAACATCAAGAGACTATTGTGGAAAATAAAAGCATAACCATGAGAAGAAAAATATCTATGCAACTAACACAATGCGTTTTTGTCTTAGGCTATGTTTGGCAAAAATAACTGTGAGCAGTAGCATTGAGCTGTGAGCAGTAGCTGTGAGCAGTAGCTGTGAGCTGTAGCCACAGCTCACTGCTTACCGCTCACAGCTTCTTAAAGAAACATTGAAAAAATGAGCTTTCCTAAAAAATAGCAATGCTCACCGCTCTTTTGCCAAACGAACACTAAAAATCAAAAAGCTCATTGCTCACCGCTCATCGCCTCAAAAAGCTCTACACCAAACATAGCCTTAGTAGATGAAATTCAAACAGAAAACCGTTCCAATTTAGCATATAAGATCGTTAACACGATAAGTCCATTAAGTAACAAACACGAATCACGCTAATCATGCCAAACCAATGTTACCAAACGTATATCAAAACCAGTAGGATGGTCGGGAGCGTGAATGACAAATGGTTCGATTGGTGCCGGACAAATAAGTTGTGGTGGATGGAGAAGCCTTGCATTGTGGTGTGATGAAAATTACGAAAACGATGTATGGTTCTCACCTTTTAGGCTTACTTCGCTAGCTTGGAAATAACTTCACGTCTTTGATAACTTTCTAAAGCAAATATCATAATTAATGGATTGTTGGACCATTAACTATCAATAGTCGATATTATAGGCAAAAATAGTATCCCATTAAAGATAGTTCCAAATATTATCGACGTATTTTAAGTCTTGCACAAGATATACGACACGTCGTTGTTAACATTTTCACCTTAACTATAAAAAAAAACACCCTTTATTATCACTCAACTTTAACTCAACATTTTAGGCCTCACTTTTATCATACCACTTTTATCATTTTAAGTCTTTCTATTAAGCCCAGCAGTAGAATGAAATATACTAGCAGTAGAATGAAATAAAAAGTCGCTTAATTCACATAAAAAGTCGCTTAATTTCTGGGCCATTTTTGGAAAGCTACTTTTTTTGGTCCATTTTTTGAAAACGACTTTTTTTAGGCTTCAAAAGCCCAACACTTTACTAGACCGGGCCATGTCTATATTTACCCTTAGAATAAGGTCGGTTGGTATTTGCTTGAGTCCCAAGCCAAGTCCAACGTTTCTTTCCTTTTGTTTGTATCAGCCGACTAGAGTCCATGTTGGAGTCGGTTTTTTCCTCCCCCTCATCTCTATAAAAGGAGGTGAGGGGGGAGGGGTCTTGTCACGTCATTCCTTCAAGGTTTAATACAACAATCGGTTAAACCTTCTTGTGTGTTGTTTACTTTTCTGTCGAATATATCAACTGCTGTGGTGTGTGTTCGACTTAACAATCGGGTTTATTCCGCTCTAGTTTCCAGGTTTGTTGTAACGATTACAACAAGAAAAAACCATAACAAATTACTTCATGTACATTAAAATAGCATTGTTTGATATAATATCTAAATCATTATGATCGAAAGTGGTGGAAGAGGATGGATATATAAATGCAACAGATCTATGACAAGTTAACTAACAAAAGTAGTGCAAGTGTTTCCTTTTTCACGAGCGTTATACACTTATGCTCCACTTGAGTTTTCTTATCTATTTGCAAGTGACAACCTATCTATTTTTACCTCCTTTAATTCTCGAGACACCTGGTATATAATTAGTGGTTGTGTTTGTCACACACACAATATTATTAGAAGATTATGATTATTTTTTGAAAAAATCAACTAATTAAAACATAAGCTTTTTTTGCATACAAAACTTATAAGAGATTTTTAACAAATAATCTTTTATAATCTCTTAAAATTAAATGACATTTCATGTAATTTATAAAAATAATATATGTTTCTAATCTCCTATTTTATCATCACCTATAGTTACATTTTCGGTTCAAGCAACAATTATTTTTACCAAATATAACATTTTGACATGGATTTGGTATAACCCTATTTGCATGGATTTGGTATCAGGGGCGGACCTATGCATTAGCAAGGTGGTTCCCGGGAACCACCTTAGAAATCGAGACGCTTTAATTTAGAAGTTGTGTAAATAAAAACTTGGGACCTACTTTAGAATTAAATCGGGAACCACCTTGTCTCTAAAAAATAAGGAGTAAAGACAAAAAAATCCAAGGAAGAAACAAGGGAAAACAAAGCTTTTGGGTCTTTGTTTTAATGGAGGTTTACCCTTTACACGTCGTGTTACTATTTTTTGTGGAGGAGATGACCAAAACTCAATATATTTTATTTTATTCTATTATAGGCACCTTATGTTCGTGCAAATTTCTAAATTGATCCCTCCACTTTATAGTTTATACATTCAATTATAGCTAGTATTTACTATTTAGTACACTTCCACAATAGTAAGTATTGTATGGAATATTTTAAAAAGTCACGCATATCACACAACGTTTTGGTGAAAAATCTTTTTGGAAGTTATGCTACATAACTCTTTAACTATTATTAATTTATATTTTAAAATATATGTTTAATGTTTCGTTAACGCAATGTAATTATGTTAAATTGTATTTGACCTGACCCGACCCGACCCGAATTTCAAAGTGTTTGGCCTTCTAATATTTTTCCCTCGACTATATCGAGGAACCAACTTGGTTTTACGGCTAGGTCTGTCACTGTTTGATATAGATTGTATCTAGAGGTGGCAAAACGAGCAGGCCGGGCGGGCACGGGCGACGGGCTATGGGCTAAACGGGCGCGGGCTAAATGGGCACGGGCTAAACGGGCACGGGCCAAACGGACGCATGTTATACAAATCGATTTAGAAAAGACCCAAAACGACGAAATAAATTCTTCAAACGTAACCCCTCATTTATATTTAAAAAATTAAATATATTATATCTATAAGTTTTTTTTAAAAACAATTGTAATGTTCTCCAATTGATAGAAAATATGTGCCCGTTTGTGCCCATTTAACTTTTAAATGGGCATTATATGCCCATTTCAAAAAAAGAATTGAGATAAATGTGTCAAAATCTTTTATAAATTTGCCCAAATTAGCCCATCATTTTAATTTTAGGCACAAATTGACACCTCTAATTATATCTTATATTCTTATGGGTTCAAAATCTGAAGCAAGTGCTTCATGAAATAGATATCTCATATGTATTAGCTAGTTAAATTGTCTAGTCAATATTGAGTGTGTAAGACCGGATGGCAAGGGAGATAAAAGTTTCACCACTTCACCCTCCCTTATCATAATTCTCCTTACCTCCCATCATAAGTCACGCATGAAACCTTCACCTTGCACACCTCCCAAGTCAATTTGTGGTGAACGGTTCACCATAAGTTACTTCATATTTTATTATTTTTTTATTTTGTCTGTAAGTGTGTGTGGGGTATATTTTTATAAAATGGGTATTTTAATGAAAGGTGAAGTGAAGCATGTCTTGCCCACTAAATGGTGAAGTGAGGTGAAGGGAAGTGAGAGGAGAAAAAAAACTGATGTGATGCTGAGGTGTATGGTGAAAAAAACCCAACCTTGCCATCCAGCCTAAGTGACCAACGTAATGATCACTAGCGATGAGACCATCAAGTACTAAGCGAAACTGTTAATTTTTTATGCCGTTAAAATTGTACTCCCTCCGTCCAAAAATTATTGTCCCCTTTTGATTTTTTCGTTTTTTATTTCTCAACTTTGACTATAAATATTTTTGTTTGTGTTATACAATTTTTGATAAAAATTATACCAATGAAAATACATTTAAAACTCAATCCGTTCATATAGTTTGTATCAAGTATTATGCAATATAAACAAAAATACTTAAAGTCAAAGTTGAAAAGTAAAAACCGAAAAAATCAAAAGGGGACAATAACTTTATGACGGAGAGAGTAATAGGCTATAGATTATATTAAAAATGTCATTAAATCATTAAGTTCGACCATAACAGTATATGCTCCGTATTTGTTATGCTCTGATTTATTAAGTTGAACGATAATTGGATGATCGACATATGTGAACTCAATAAATCATTCTGTCACGACACACGTAAAGAAAATGTTGGACATAAAATGTTGAACTCAATGTCATGTTGACTTTGAAAATTGAGATGCATATAACATTGATTAATATTAATCATCATTCTTTATGTAAGAAGTATGCTAGCTAATCGTTACACAATATCTCATCCACACTTGCTTTTCCTATAAAGTTTCTTCGAAAATAATTCTTATCTCAACGTTATATTGATATGGAGCAAATTCTGCTAAGCAAAGGTTAAAACGACGTGTTTAAATTTTAGTTTTTTACTAATCCCCAAGTGTGTTATTGTGCAAGTAAGGACAGAAAACAGGCAAGTTGCTTGCATTTTAGTTTTCGTTTAAAAATTACTTTGAACCTAAATTTTGGTTGATACATCACTATTGTTCACATCTAAAAACAAAGCCTTCATCTACTCTGATTAAGATTATGTTTTTGCTAAACGTAGCTCCTATAGTATGGTTACATTTAGAAAGTGCTAGAAATGCATTACATCATTCGACAGTATTGTACTTTTGGAATAACCATTCAAGGCAAGGTTGTGAGGATTGAGATCCTATATAGGATCGTTTTCGGCTTTGCAAGATCGTGATCGTAGGATCGGATCGAGATCGTAAGATCCTATGAACAAAATTGCATATATTTTTGTATAAAGGTTGTAGTTTTATATTTATATATAATATTTCATATGACAAAACGAATCTAAATGGATGATAAAAGAAAAAGTTATATGTTTAAGTACCGTAGTAGAAGAATATTAGATATATTACAATGCTCACTTTCACAAAGTTACTACATACGTGCACCTACTTCTTGTTCAATGTTTCTTATTATAGGTTTTTCGTGATAACATTTATATTAATGCAAAAATATAGTGTTAATTTATTGGTACGTGAATTATGTGATTTTTTTTTTTTATTTCAGTATATAGATTAATGCAAAAAGATAAATGGATTGTATCTGAAAATGAAATGACATAATTTATAATAGAGGGCAACACAATATTTTTTTTTCTTAATAATCAAATAAATTAAATTAGGATATTCTGATAATATTAGTGAAAATTTTTAACATATAATTCATGCTTTTATAAGAAACATAAAATAAGATCCTATGAACAAAATTGGGTCAAGGATCTAGATGGTTTACTTCAAAAACAAGCTTCTAACATGTTACAAAACACGAAATCGTTTTTCATCATAAACCCAAAAAGAGACATCTAAATTATTTCTAAATAATCCATAAAAGCATAATGATTTGACACTCATTAATCTTGCAAAAGCCAATCAATTAACAACATCAAAATAATAGCTTTCATGAAGAATTTTTAGTCATTGTGCTTTAAGACATGGACTTATGCATAAAAAGTTAATATAGAAAGAAAGAGAAAAAAAAAAAAAAAAGTAATAGGCGATCCTAAGATCTTACGACCCGATCTTACGTGCGATCCTAGGATCCTGATACGATCTTACTTGAATTACGATCTTGATAAGATCCTGATCGTTTTTTGTGTGTAAGATCGCACGATCCTACAATCAAGAACGCGATTTTAACAACTATGATTCAAGGGTTCAGATAAGATAACCATCTTATCTTAAAGTAGTTGATGTACCATGATTGTAATGCATGTCATATTGTTATTTAATAAAAGCGTTTATAAAACTGACTTGGTTGTAATTATAAAGTGTAAATGACGTATAAACTAAACTCTCATTTTAGTAGCGTTTTCAACGTGTGTGTCTAAACAAAATCATATCACTAAACAGTAAGCGTTTGTTCTGAAATAAACATTATATTCTAAACGTTAATAGTTAAACACCAAATGCACGTTTGGAATCAAGCATTTGTGAGCGTTTTGGAGCAACTAGCGACAAGTGACTAACGTTTTAATACAAAAGTCTGTAAACACTGTAAAACTACGTATACAACGACAAACCATAGTTTAAATTTCAAACTGAGGTGATAATGTGATATCCATTTACCGTAAAATTAAAAGTATGTTTTGTAAATTGTAGATAACCAAGAATACCAAATACCAAAACTAATTTATTGCTACGACTAGCTAGTATAAAAAAAGTAATCTAAACTGAAGGGTAACAAAATGGCGGTGAATAATTAAGATCCCGCAAAATCGCACGAGCATCCGCTAACCAGTTGGCCTCTTTCATTGAAATGCTCAAACACGTTCAAACATTACTTCTTTTTCTTTTTTTCTTTTTTTTTTTATTATTATTTTAATTTTTCATCTTACATAGTCTCATTTAAAATATTGTTGTTAATTGGATTATTCCATTGCGTAAACCATAATGTGTTCTGACTAACGTTATTTTGTATTTTCATGAGATTTTTAATGAATTATTCCATTGCGTAAATCATCATGTGTTCTAACTAGTACTCCGTATTGTTATGTAGTTATGTATTTTCCAAATATATATATTTTGTCTCTTTCTAAATAATAAAATGCTATTTCAGCGACATGAAATGTTTCAATTGTCTCCTAGTAATCTGAATACTTTTGTAGGGTTTATATATATATATATATATATATATATATATATATATATATATAGGGGGACTTTCTTACGAGAACCATTTTATCTGCGAGAACTGAGAGAACCACAAAAAACATACATGCACGCCTTTTAAAATAAAATAAAAATACATGCAAATCATCAATAATCGTAAGTATCCACCTATGTTCTTCAATATCATCATGAACTCATCCTCTTTTTTCACAAAAACCTTACACAAGGCCGCAATATTGTCGTTGCACGCCTTATAAAACATACATGCACACCTTCAAAGAAAAATGTTGTATTTCCAATTTCTTATCAAATTCTTTAGAACAACTATGTTTTTTTAAAAACATATATGTTGTTTTTAGAACATATGTGCAAAAATACAATTATTGAAGGCGTGCATGTATGTTTTTGGTGGTTCTCTCAGTTCTCGCAGATAAAATGGTTCTCGCAAGAAAGTCTCACTATATATATATATATATATATATATATATATATATTTTATTTTATTTTTTTGCGCAAAGGTAAATTTATATTATTTCTCAACCAATTGTACATCATAAACAACTGCTGATATGGGCATTCCCATGATCAGATACAAAAAGAAAAAAGAAGATACAAGCCAAACATA
Organism: Artemisia tridentata subsp. tridentata; assembly: GCA_021014915.2. Lineage (NCBI taxonomy): Eukaryota > Viridiplantae > Streptophyta > Magnoliopsida > Asterales > Asteraceae > Artemisia > Artemisia tridentata. The sequence continues at coordinate 280,247,957 of CP139503.1, read as the reverse complement.
TCTGTATCCGATATCAGACAATACTACACCCATATATCTGACAACACTCGGTTTGATGAAAAACAAAGAAGCTAAACCCCCGCTATATCAGCAACATGCTTTTAGCATTACCTATATGCACCATAAACCATCTAGCTACATTTCCCTTCATCTCCCTTCCATGACCACTCAACCAACATCCACAGTGATCAAAGATTGGAGAAGAAATGATCACTAGGTACCCATAACCCATCCATGGGGGGCTCTGCCAAGCAACCTACATTTCCCTCTCAAAAAAAGGCTTCAATTGTTTGGGACACTCACCCTCCATGATGACCAACCATTACCTCCTTTGGCAGTGTATTGGGTGGACCAAGCAGTTTCATCTTTCACTCCTCGCTATTCCACCCATATACACTGCCCACCCAAACCATATACCCTTCACAGTGAACTGCCCTTTATTATGGTACATTCTTATGAATTAGACCTCTTATTGATCCATCAAAGCCGAATCAGTTTCCTCCCAAGGCCAAACTGATGAGGAGAATGAGGAACCAATAACTACAGTTACACCATTAGAACTCCAAGTACAAGAGCAATTCACTGTTATGGTCTGCAAATAACAGACATTTTGATTTCCAATAAGTGAGAAATCAAAAAGTGTAGGATGCAACATATTATACTTATTACCAAACACTCCTTTATAATATGTGCATTTGTGAGGAATCATATGAGAGCAGCCTTCAATAAGACTCAACTGACTGCAGGCAAAACACTCATCCAAACACCCCTTTATATATGAAAAACTGTCTAAATTCATGAACAAATATAACCCTTCCAACATACTCCCTTTTCTATAATTCTACAGAAACCATGTCACTTATTTTTTGAGGCCAACTTGTCTATTGCACTTCACCATCCACTTAGCCTCCACACTTCTGACATTTTTGCTATCCTTCACATTTAGGTCAAGTAGTTTACATTTAACTGTTTCCACAATCTTATTGCATAATTCTTGACTACTATGCTAAGTATCTCTAAAAATTCTCCCATTCCTTTCCTATCAAATAAAGTATACACAAGCTGCAAATACCAATCTTCTAACCACCCAACCAATGTTTTGTTGAATACACCCATCAGCTAGAATATTGACAAAGTTCCTCCAGTTTAATTCATCACAAGTGATTTCAGCCATATCCTTTAACTTACTCCATACAACAGCAGAATAGGAACAAGTAAAGAATAAGTGCTGGAGATATTCAGTATCATTTAAGCACAGAGGACATCTATTAACAGTATGCAAACCCCATTTTTGAAATTTATCTTGAGTACTTAGCCTATCCTGAATGGCTAACCATAGAATGAAGGAGTGCTTAGGAATGCACTGTGAGTACCAAACTAGCTTCCACCAAGGAACTTTAGGGACTGCATCACACAAATCATTAGTGACAGCTTTTACAGAGAACTCAACCTCAATACCTTCATTAGTCACCCATACAGTCTTATCATGACTGTGGAAAACTAGAATGGGGCTTGAATAGTTTTACCGTTTTATGATTCTTTTGCTTTGAATACTTAACTTGATTTCAAGATATGCAAACAATAAGCAATATATAACAAGTAAGTAGAGAAAGAAACAATCAAACCACAACACGGATGTTTATAGTGGTTCGGTCTACAAGGACTCTCTTCCTTGCCCTACTCCACTCCTCGAGCCTCTAACTCGAGAGTTTTTCTTCACTAAGAAAGAAGCTCCCTTCTTGGCGGAGAAAACATTTACACACGTCGCTTACACTTTTTCTGGTACAAAGCTAAATACCGAATTCTTTTTACAAGGGCACAACCACTCCCGATACTCTATGTATTTTAAGGACTAAAATACTAACCGATCACAACAGAGGTATATGAATATTTGGTACAACAATGAAGTATGAAAAACTACAAATTCACACTATGACTATTCTAACAAGTCTTGCAACGCTTAGTTGAAACTTGTGATGCTTTGATCTCTTTGCTACAAAAGAAATATCACTAAGAATGAAATATGTAATATGAATGGGTTAGTAATGAATGAAAGAATGTATAATGATGTTTGTGCTTATGAGTGATGATAAAACATGAAGATGTGGCTTGCTATTTATAGGCAGAAGCAAATCCAAACCACGGATTGGGCGGATCCAATTTTAGTGCTCCGTCCGTTATGTGATTTAGATCCGCCAGTCCCTGACAGCAAATCTCCAAATATCTTTCCCAAATCTAACCAATATATTACCAAATCTAATTCTTTGAGTGAAGATCATTTCATGATATTCATAATATCTTCAAGATATCCTAAAGATATCAATGTGATATATGCAATGATGTCATTGTACATATTTTATTTTAAGAATTAAAATGTAAACTATGTAAATGTATATATGAATGTAATATGTATATCCTAGTGATCATGAATGTAGCATATAGATGATGTTATGAGTTTTGAAAGCTTGTAACTATAAATGTAAAAGTCTTAACTTATATTTATGCTTTGCTAAAGATAAAATTTATAATTGTTATTAACAAAATATAGCAAAGATCGTAAAATATAAATAAAGTTTTTTTAGACGATATTTGTATTAACAATGACCATCAACATTTATCATAGGATCCTCAATACTAGTGATCAAAGGGAATTTCTCATACCATTCATAAGGGCATTTCCATTTATTGTTTTCAATCATTTCTCCCACCTTAAGATCCAATGATAACCTAGCATCATAAATATCCATATAAGAGATACACTGATTGAGAGGACCCATAGAACTCCAGTTGTCATGCCACATTGAGATACTGCTACCATTCACTATTTTGCATTTCACATTCTCTTTCACTTTGTCTCTCACCATAAGCAAGTTTTTCCATCCCCAACTATCACCTTTCTCAGCAGAAATAGCCCAAATACTCTTACCTTTTAACTTTACATCATGTACCCATTTGATCCATAATGTATCTTTCTTCACAGCAATGTTCCATACCTGCTTGGCTAGCATAGCTTCATTCCATTTTTGAAGATCTTTTAAGCCTAATCCACCCTTGTCTTTAGGTCTGCAAATTGAACTCCAAGCCACTTTCACTTTTCCCTGAGCAGATTCTCCCTGATTCCATAAGAATCCTTTTAAAAGTTTGTTAATTTTCTTGATTATGGTGACTGGAATTAAGAATACTGAGGCCCAGAACACATGAATTGATTCCAACACAGCTGCAACTAACTGAAGCCTTCCAGCATAAAAGAGATTTTTATTCTTCCAATTCTTGATTCTTCCTTTTATACTATCCAGCAAACAGATAAAATCTTTCACCCCCAACCTTTTGGCAATCAAGGGAATTCCAAGATATCTCACAAGCAACTTACTAATAGAAAATAGGAGTATTTGAGTAATTATTGTCTTTTCCTCATCATTCATACTTCCAAGATAGGTTGTACTCTTAGATTGGTTAGGGATCAGACCTGAGAAACCACTAAACTCTTCTAAAGCTTTCTTAATAACACCCACTGACCTAGTATCGCCATGACACATGACCAAAAGATCATCAGCAAAACACACATGAGATAATTTGATGCCCTTACACCCAAAGTGATATTGGAAATTATCATCCTTAGCTATCTGTCTTGTCAATATGAGGGAGAAAATTTCCATAATGAGAGTGAATAGATATGGAGATACTGGATCCCCCTGCCTTAGACCTCTACCTCCTTTGAAAAAACCCACTCTTTCACCATTGATACATAGAGTAAAGGCTGTTGTAGTGACACATTGCATGATCCATTGAACCATTCTCGCATGAAATCCAAAGCCTTCAAGAACTCTTATGAGAAAACTCCAATTCACTGTATCATATGCCTTTTGGATATCAATTTTAAAAGATGCCCTCTTTGGACCACCTTTTTTTATCATATCCTTTCATGATTTCATGAGTTAACAAGATATTATCTTGTATTTGTCTTCCTAATATGAAGGCACTCTGATTACAGCTTAACAAATTTCCCAATACATGTTTAATTCTATTGGTAATTACCTTGCTAATGCACTTGTAAAGAACATTACAACAAGCTATAGGTCTAAACTCAGTTACTTTGTTAGTGGTTGGAACTTTAGGGATCAAGATCACAAGAGTTGCATTCAGCTCACCCAAAAGCCTTCCAGAAGAGAAGAATTCTTTGGCTGCACAGCAAACATCATTCCCAATAATCTCCCATGAACTTTTGTAAAAAGTTGCAGTAAAACCATCTGGTCTAGGGGCCTTAGAATCATCAATATCAAATAAAGCAGCCTTGATTTCTTCATTAGTAACATCCCTAACCATTCTCTCTGCCTCTTCATTGCTCAGCTTTTTTGAGAAAAGCTCTTCACTGTCCTCCATATCCAAAACATTATGGCTAGTTCCAAGAAATGTTTTAAAATGATTTAGAAAAAGGTTAGGAATCTGATCTCCTTCATGTCTTACTCCTGAATCATCACATATAGAAAAAAACTTTACTCTTATGTGCTCTCCCTTTTAAGACTTTGTGAAAGAAACTAGTGTTTTTATCCCCTTCACTTAACCATTTTATTCTAGCTTGTTGGAATAATAATTTCTCTTCATCTGATTCAGCTTCAATAAACTCCTCCACAAGCTTAGCCTCCATAACTCTAAGCTGATGATTATGAGGATCTTTATCAATATCTGTTTGCACTTGTTGTAGTTGGCCTCTCAAGTTCTCCACTCTTTTGAAAATACTACCATTTGCTAGACCCGTATCCTGGTTACGAGTAGGCCCCACCCTAGATGAAATATACTAAGTGTAACACCCCAACCCGACAAGAGTAAAGACGTCACAACGATTGTTCCATATCAGAACAAACACAAGCATTTGACATTAATAATACAATAGAATTCAATGGTTACAAAGGAAATATGAAACTACAAGGTTACAATACAAAAGTTTCTAAGTCTAACTATAAGTTCTTTTAATACTCTTTCATAGCTAGTCGGGCCTTCTATATCCAAGGTACTCTCCGCTCATACCCAGCTTCCAAACTAAAACCTGCCGCGGGAAAAAGAAACGCGGCTGAGCTACGAAAGCTCAGTGAACAGATATAACGATACAAAGCAGTAATAAGGGATGGTGAAATAATGAAATGGCACAAGGTGTAACGAGAGTAGAAAGGACAATGGAAAAGGTTATCAAGAAATGGTTACAATGGCTCAGTGTAAAGGAAACCATAACCCACCACCAGCCCAAGTCGAAACAGGTCAAGTCCAGTATCAAGTCATAGGGTAACATAAACAGTAATCCACCACGAGCCCAGAAACAGTACATATCATATCAAATCACATATCAGGGTGTATGGAGGGGTGACCTCAGCATACCAGGTACAGGGTGAGGGGATACCTCCAGGGGTTGGAGTCATGAGCTCCCAGGATGTGAAAGACGTGTATCGCACACACCATCAGTCACCAAGTATAACAGGTAATATAACAAATCAGGTCAGGTCTAGGATGCATCCATACGCCCCCAGTAGGCCACAGGGTCTTCCTCTACGTAACAAGTATAAATCAGGTCAGGGACGGGACAGGTCATCACTCTCCTGCCCTAGAGTCATGCCACCGGTGCATCAATGACATGGACATGAAACCCTCATGCCTAGTGGGTGGCTCGTAGTCTCAAACTGTGGGTCAAGGTCAAGTATCAAGTCTCAGGTGTCAAGTATCAGGTATCAAGTGTCAGGTTTTATATCAAGTTATTAAAAAGTAATCCTTTTAAAATGGTTTTAAAATAAAGTGGTCTTTAAATCAGTTTTCATAATGAAAGTCTTTAAAAGCAATTTTCAAAACCTCTTCATATGTAATTTAGAAAAGTAGTTATAAAATCCTATGAACCTTTAAGTATCCCAGGGTCCTAAATATTCAGGTTACCAGGTTATGAACAGGTCATGTCAAGTATCAAGGGAAACATAACAGGGTCCAAGGCAGGGTTCGAAACAAATGATCAAGACAAGAGTTCAAGGCAAAAGTTCAAGTCAAGGTTCACAATACAAGGGGAACATAGCAATGGCTTGGGGAATCCTAAACGAATCAAACTCAGAGTTCAAGAGAACGAAGCCACCTTATAATAAGGGCAGAATATCTGTACCTTATTACGAATGCAAGAACACAAAAGTAGCAAAACAGACAGGGATCAAATCACTCCCTCTTCGAACCTAAAGGAGTAGAGGATAGAATTACAAAGGGGTTTCAGTTATCTTTCCATTTTAAGTAACTTTCCAGATTTAGCAAGTCCCACTTTAAGTTAGTTTACTCATTTTAAGTCACTTTCTATTTTATTTTATTTCAATTCGACATGTATAATTACCATTTAAATCTTTTCTTGCAAATTTTACACATAAGACCCTCATGTTATATTTTTTTATACATTCTCACAGATCTAAATAACATTACAAAAATATCTCAAAAGTTTCAAAGTTGGCAAAACACACCCTTTATATTTTATCTCCCAATCGGTAAGACTTTTAAACCTTCAAAATTCAACCCTAATTTTCCCAATCACCCAACAATCATTACCTCATCATTAATATGAATTAAATAATCAGATTTTATCATTTGAACCCTAACCCTAATCGGTTTTAGGGTTTTTCCTATTTTTCCTTGTTTTTCCATTAAATCCGATTCAAACAAAATTCAAGATCAATTCGAATAAGCTTCTAAATATCACATGGCTATTTTTACCGAACTTTATAATCATATTAGAACACGTAAAAATTATGAACACCCTCCAGAAAATTCGTATACTTATATTTGAGAATTAAGTGTGATTTATCTATTTAAATTTCGTACGCTTGATTTAACTTGCATGATCCATGTTTATCATTTTTTATGAGTTATATTCAACCTAAGGATCATTAGAAAAATTCTATATTAATTTAAGAACATAAGGATTGGTCATGGGAAATTGTTATCTCTCGGATGGAATAATCGACCAAGAAAAAGGACCTACGTTCGAATCAAGCTTTCCACAACCCAACTCTTATTTTTCCTAGCTTCTTTGGATGATGAAGGACACCAAAAACTACTCACTTGTTTCCATAAAGTCGAATGAATGAGCAAGGGATTTTAGTTTGTCGATCTTTAGGGTTTTTAGGGTTCAGTTCTTATTTTTAGGAGAAAATAATTAGAATTTGGTTAAATAAATATTATGTCCTACTTAGGAGGGGGAATATGGGCTGTTGATTCAGTTCTAATCAATATAAAATCAAGAGTTTGATTTTTGTACACCTCTTCCTAATTTATCTTGTATTTATCTTGTATAATATAACTTTATAATTATAATTAAATAACTTAATTAATTTTTTTGTGCATAATAATAATATTTTGTGTGTAATAATAATTTTTGGACATGTACAATTGTTGAAAGGTTGCCTCAGAATTATTTTACTTCATATGTAGTTTATTACCAGAGATTTGGAATTAATTTGGTACATCATAAGTGTTTTAATTCATTTTTAAAGTTTCAGGGGCATTTTGGTCATTTCAAGTTATGCAAATTTTCGGGTTTTACACTAAGATTGGATGTGATTGGTTGGTTAACAAAGTTACGTGGAAAGTCAAACCCGGTAGTCAAACTAATAGTCAAAGTATGACTAAAGTAGTAATATGAAATGTGATGCATAACTAAAGGGACCTAAGTTGTCATTGTAGCAAAGTGTTATATTAAGTTAGTTGTGGCTAAAATAGAAGGGATAGGACTTGAGGGACTAATTATGTCAAAGGGGCCAAAGTCCACACCTAACTAGTTATATCTAGTTATTTCTAGATGAGTCTACAATTATTGAGGGTATGAAGACCGGATTTTAGAGGAAGAAATAGAGAGGGAAAAGCTAGATGGTGGATTGGGAAGAAGATGAAGAAGATGAAGATTTGATACTTGTAGCCTTCATTAGTAATGATTCTTCAAGTAAGTATGTATGTTCTTAATGTTAATGAAGTGATAGATTATGAGTTAAGTGGGATTTCACCATATGATCAAGATATGATCATATGATGATGTAGGAAGGTAGATGAGTATGTTTGATGGGTTATGTTAACCATTGTTTATGTTATTGATTGTTATGTTGTTAGGTTTTGGTTAATTGTAGAAGATGATGATTATGATGATGATGATGGTTAGAAGATGTTGTTGGTGGGATTTATGTTAGTAGCCTAGCTTGGATTGAAGGTAAGTAACTCTCCCTAAAACATGTGTTATGTATGTATTTATCATGTATGTATTGTGGTTGTGTAAGAGCATAGGAGTTGGGTTAGTATGGTTGTAAGCTAAGGATGGATGGCTAGTGACCTTGGATAAGAGTATGTTAGTTATCGGCTTTGGACTAGTTAAGGTATGTTGTGATTATGGTTGTGTTGAATGAATGTGATTACGTTGTGAAGTTGAGTATGATATGAGTGGTATGTGGTAGTTTAGAGGTTTTTGTGTGATTATGATGCTTATGTGAAAGTATGTGTATGATATATGTTTTATGATGGGTTACTTACTGATGAACTCAAATAAGTACATTTTATTACTATCATTTATCCTATTAATTTGACTTGTTTTATTATATTATGTATGAAGATTGATACTTAATCGTTTACTTTTGTAATTCTCAGGTAAAAACAAGCATTTGGTGAAACTTAGCGATTTTGGACTGATTATGGAGCAAAACTTGCAAGAAGTTAAGAGTCTACTGAAATGAAGAAGATCAAGACTAATCTGCTCCAGATGCGCCGCATCTCACTCATTACATACGGCGCATCTCTATTAAGATTTCACCAGATATGATCCAAGATACAAGAGGACATGCGCCGCATCTAATCATGGAGTTACGCCGCATCTTCTGGCGGTGTACGAATATTCCTGAATATTATAATCTTGGACCCCACGCGAAGTTAAGTCAATGCGCCGCATCTACTTAGTAGATGCGCCGCATCTTCCCTCAGACAGAAACTATAAATACCCCGTAGACCAGACGAATTAAAGAGTTCCGAAAATTATTTTCGAAGACCGAACAGCAGAACCCTAGGACGAATTCAGTCAAGGAGGTAGCACAAGACACACCCAAATCAAAGATACAAGAGCTGTAAGAAGGTGCTGCATGTGTTTAATTCATTAAGTAGTTTTGTTTTATTGTGTTAGCAAACTTTAATTCATCAGGATTGGTGGCTTGTGTAATGTGACAACGAAAGATTGCACTCCCTTTAATACTTGCTTTCCCATCAATTAAAGTTTATATGTTGATGTCTTTGGTTACTACTTATTAGTGCATTGATAACCTCTGTGTTTATTAGTGGCTTGCGGGCATTTGACTGCGGGACATAATGTGGCTCCCACGGTTATTACTAAATTGATCACTTAGGAATAACTTTTAGACATAAGTAATCATTAAGGGTTTACTCGCCGATAAGAATAGGACCAACGAGAAAGGGTTAACTACATACACTTCATATAAAGCTATCAATAAAACAAGTGACAATCTACTTAATCATAAGGACAGCCCTCTTACTGTCTCAAGTATTTATCTGTGTACGTGTGTGCTACTTGCTGATTCGTGCCTATTGGTTTATTTTATTATTTAATTGCAACAAATCGTGCCAGTCTCTCAGGCTGAAACCCCCTTGCGTTAGGATATTAAAATACTGATTAGAATAACGAGATAATACGTTCCACTCTTAGTGATCGACACTCTACTTACCATTATCTTCATACTGACCGGGTACACTGCTCGTTAAGTGTGTGTGTTATTGATAAGTCGGCTAAATATAAATTTAAAACTTGAGTAGGCATTAAAACTGCTAAACCGCAACGACACATCACGCGCATCAAGTTTTTGGCGCCGCTGCCGGGGAGTGAATTGATATTATCTGTTAATTTGATTAGTATTTTAATTAGGTTTTTCTTTTTATTAGATTAATTGCATCATTGTACTATTTTGCATATTTGTTGTACTGTGTGTTATTTGTTTTGTGTTATTTGTTTGCTTTATTTGTTTTTATTTTCGTGTGTTTTATTTTGTTTTTATTTTTCGTATTTTCTGTTCTGCTATCGTTGTACTGTGCTAAATCAAACGATACGGCGCATCTGATCTCTCAGATACGGCGTATTGCGTTTAATTTTTAAAAAAATACAACGCATTTAATTAATTCGATACGACGCATCTTTTCCCCAAGATACAGCGTATCTGTTTTTAATAAGAAAATTTTTCTAAGCGATAAAGTAATACGACGCATCTGCTTTTGCAGATACGGCGTATCTGTTTTTAATAAATTTTTTTTTTCTAAACGTTAACGCCATACGACGCATCTGCTTTCGTAGATACGGCGTATCTATTATTTTAATTAAAAACAGTTTGCGAATTATTAAACAGATACGGCGTATCGATCTCTGTCGATACGGCGCATCTTTCTGAATCAAAAATCTTTTATTTTTAAACGTAACGAAAATACGGCGCATTAACTTTCGTTAATACGACGCATTTAATTTTAATTAGATAAGTTGATTTTTGATTAATTAATTCGATACGGCGCATTCATAAGTTCTAAGCGGCGTATCTATTTTCTGGATAAAGTCTGATTAAATTTTAACGTATTAAGATACGGCGTATCCAACTCTTTGGATACGGCGCATCGTCTGCAGATATCAGTAACTTTAATTTTTCGTATTCCGTTTTCGTTGTTAATTTTCTGATATACTACTTTCTCGAGCATACCCTACTGATATTTTTGTGTTGATTTCAGGAAGTGCATGACCAGGAGTTCTACGAAGAACTTGATTCAACCTTTCGAAGATCCTGAACGAGCCCTACATTCGCTTAAAAGGCTTTTCAACACAAGAAGCTTTGATCTTTCAAGTTCACTCGAGCTTGATTACTTTTCTGAAGATAAAGAGGAAGTTGAAACAGAAACAATGGGCGAAAACACTACTATGGAGGAATACATGAACAGTACCCGTGCTGATTACACTTCAGGAGTTGCTAGACCTAAGTTTGATGATAAGTCAAAATTTGAGTTGAAGGGTCAGTTTCTCAAAGAGCTTAGAGAGAATGCTTTCAGTGGGACGGAACATGAGGATGCTAATGAGCATGTTGAAAAGGTCCTGGAGATTAAAGATTTGTTTACTTCAGAAGGAGTCACTGACGATCAGATCATGCTAAGAATCTTTCCAATCTCGCTAAAAGGAGCTGCTAACAAGTGGCTAAGGAATGAACCTGCTAGTTCAATCACTACATGGGGAGATTTGAAGAGCAAATTCCTGAAGAGATATTGTCCACCTGCTAAGACTGCTAAAAAGATGGAGGCTATCAATAGTTTCAAGCAAGAGCCTGATGAAACCCTTTATCAAGCTTGGGAATGGTTTAAAGATTTATTGATAAAATGTCCTCAACACTATCTAACCCCTATGCAGGAGATAATATTGTTTTATCAAGGACTGGACGTGCCTACAAGACAGATTTTGGATGCTAAGGGAGCCGTACCTCAGATGAGTGCAACTAATGCTAGGAAAGCGATCCAAGAAGCTGCTGATCATTCTCAGAAATGGCACGATGGGACCTCTACTAGATCTAAGAGCAGCACTAATTTCGACGGGATTGCTGCTATTCAAGCTCAATTGGATAAAATTAGTAGAGAAATGAAGAAGCGTGATGAAAGAGCGTATGCTGCCCAAGTTGGATGTGAAAAGTGCGAAGGACCTCACTACACTAAAGATTGCCCGAACAAGAATGAAAGTGAGACATTTGAAGAAGCATATTACACCCAATTTGGACAACCATTCCGACCTTCAGGAAGATTTAGGGAAGCTAGTCCGGGATTCTATCAAAAGAACAACTTCAATCCCGCTTATCAAGAGAGGAGGCAGACTTTAGACGATACTTTAAAGCAAATTATGGCCGATGCTGCTAAAAGACATGAAGAGAATACTGCTATGATCAAAGAAATTCGAGCTTCAACGGACACTACTACAAGAAATCAAGGAGCTTCGATCAAAGCATTGGAACAACAAATTGGTCAAATGAGCAAAGTTCTTCAAGAAAGGGGATATGGAAGTTTACCGAGCTCAACTGAAACCAACCCAAGAGATCATGTAAAGGCCATAAGCACCACTGAAGAAGTCACTCCTAATATACCTAGAAGATCGATGAATGGTAATGATGGTGCAAGACCCGAATTCTTCTTTAATTCTTCAATCAGCTTAAGGAGACTACTAAAAGAAAAAACAAAGATTGAAGAGGAGATCAAGGCAACAATGAAAGAAGAGATCCCTGCAACCGACTCAAATGCCTTGCCTCATAAAGAAAGAGACCCAGGAAGTTTTACTCTACCTTGTTCTATTAATAATATATCTTTCAATAATGTGTTAGCTGACTTAGGAGCTAGTGTTAGTGTTATGCCTCTTAAGACATTCGCTACCCTAGGACTAGGAAAATTAGCACCAACTAAGTTACTTATTGAATTGGCTGATAAAACGGTAAAACGACCTGAAGGGATTGCTAATAATGTGCTAGTTAAGATTGAGCAGTTTATTTTTCCCGTAGACTTTGTTATACTAGACATGCCCGAGGATGTTAAGATTCCTTTAATCCTCGGAAGACCTTTCTTGTCTACTGCCCATGCTAAGATTGATGTGTTTAAGAGAAAAATTTCATTAAGGGTAGGGAATAATAAACTAGTCTATAAGTGCCAAGATCCGGTTAAAAGCATAATTAGAGGTGTCTATGTACTAGGATTAAGAGAGCGTATGGACCTCGATCTTGAAGCTAGACTTATGGAAGAAACATTGATTCAAAACAACTCAACTAATCCTAATCATGAGAACTTTGAGGAATTCATTGACCTTAATGTACCTACCGAACTTAGACGCAATGTTGTTAATGATTCTGATGATGAGTGGTATGATTGTGTGGTAATTAATAAACGTAGGAGAGTAGTTGAGAAAACGAATTTGAACAATGATGTGTTTATTGAACTACCACCCCACCTTGCTTATTTATGCCTATATGATAATAAGAATTTCCCGTCTATCATTTTGTCATCTCTGCCCGAAAGGGACAGGACTTTGTTCATACAGATATTGAAGAAGAACGGCGTGGAAATTAAGGACGAGCAAGGAGTGTTCAATATTACTGAATTGGCGATGAGGGAGCGCGATGTTTCCGACTCCTTCAATGATCGATATTAAAGAGCTGAACGTGAGTCTAACTTGAAGACTCTGGAATAAAGACAAGTGCTTACCGGGAGACAACCCGGATTTATCTTTTATTATTCTGTTTTCTGTGTCGAGTCAGTCCAGGCCGCATGAGGATACGACGCATCTCCTGCAATGGTCATATCTTATTTTAATTTTTCTGCATTTTTATTTTCGACTTTAAAACTATTTATCAGTTTATTTTAATGCGGCGCATCCCTGGTTAAGGATGCGGCGCATCTTTATTCTGATCCGTATTAATTCCAGGCTCGATACGGCGTATCTTCTTCCATAAGATACGGCGCATCGACTGACCTGATGATTTTCAGTTTTAATTTTTAAGTTTTATTTTTCCTAACTACTAATGTATTATGCAAGTTTGAACCTTTCTTATCTTAGGTGTGTTTTAAAGTGTTGGTGGTATTATAGTTTCCTGGATTTCCTGTGGATACATCAAGTATGAAGCTTTAACGTTCTAATCCACAAGAAGTTGATTTTTGCTCTTATACTAATGGAGGATCATGCCGAGCAAATCTCAGGGGAGTTTTTCTGTTCTAATTCTTTTATTTTCCAGTTTTTAACCTTTTATACAAACAACGAGGACGTTGTTTAACTTAAGTGGGGGGATTGGAGAATTAGAACACTTAACAATTACTTGTCCTAAACTTTTTCAAAAAATATGCTTAAAATGTGCTTAATATATCAAACTTAAAAAAATTTTAGCATGTTTTTGTTTAAGATCTAAGTTGCATAACTGCACACATGACGTTATTTTCAAAAATTGTGATTTTTCAAAATTCACAAATCTATGAGTGTGCCGGTGACTTGTAAACTTTAGAACTTGGCTTGTATACTATTCGAGACCACCATAATGAGTATTATTTATATAATTGGAATGACTTGTCTAAATTGGTAAAATTCTAGGATTACACCCAAATAGCCTTTATATGTTATGTGTTATTAACTAACTACACTAGTTAGTTAACCCCCGTATAAACCCTTTTGTTACTCTCATTTTTAGAGTAAGATACCCCTAGAAAAACACTCAGAGCCATTCCTTTCGTTTCTTACACCTATGTTTAAAATGTTTCGTTACACCCTTACACCTTAGCCTACCCTGTAGATTAGAATCCGTGGTTGGTTAATTGCTATAGGCAAAGTGTGTTTCCTTACATTACCTGTGTTCGCGTGCGTAATTCATTATCTTTGGTTAGGTCGGGAAATTGCACAATGCAATTGGAGTGAAAGTAAATATTGTATATTTTTGAGTTTATTTTTCGTGTGTTTACTACTTTCACTATTACCGTTATTTCTGAAGTATGAAAAGTATAGAAAAATTATCCGGAAAGAAAGTTGTAGTGATGTGGTGAAATTTTACACATCTATCTTTATGTTTATCCTAAAAAAAAAAAAAAAAAAAAAAAAAAAAAAAAAAAAAAAAAAAAAAAAAAAAATCGAAAAAAAATAAGAAAAGAAAAAGAAAAAAAAGAAAAGTTGGAAGTTAGTTTTAACCAACTTATGTAAAGTTATGTAAGTGGTCGATATCACCACTATTTGTTGTACTATATCTATGGATTGAATGGGAATTGGCAGTTATGGGAACGCCAATTAAGGTTTATTCTTTGATTAAGATCTTGTTGAGTATAATTCGTGTCTACCTAAAGCGTGTGTTTCAAGTGTTAAAGCGTGAGTTATTCGATGATATGAGTCTTATTCATGGGATGGTTGGGATAGTGATTAACCACACTTAGGATTTTAATTTATTTGTTTTGTTTATTTTTATTTTTACACCAATTTATATCCCAAATGTTATCCATACCCTTTATTATTCTTTATCCAACCAAACCTTTGATTTATTGAGATTAGGGATTTGAGCAATCTTAAGTATCGTGGTCGTGGATTCGGCTATGTATTTATGATTTTGTCGCCCTTTTTGATATATTATTATTGGTGAAATTTGGACCTATCTTTAGCCTATTCGAGTTAAGGATTTGAGCAATTGCAAGTATCGTGTTCGTGGATTCGATCATGTATTTGTGATTTTGTCGCCTTTTCTGGAATTTGAGATCGATAGTGAAAGAGAATAATTAACCCTTAAGCCTACAAAACCCTTTTTACCGCTTTAGACTTGTTATTCCTTAGCTTTAGTGGGGGAGATGTGTATACTTGCCAAGCTTATGATAGAATATTCGTCACGACTGGACAGTTAAACGATTGGATTTGCTTTTATCAACTTATTTTATTTTACTTCTAATTCGTTAAGTGTTTAGTTGTGTGATTATGAAATAAACGAATACATGCTTGATATAAAAATAAATCCTAACATCTTTTAGGATACATTTTCATAAGAGAAATTCTAAGGTTTACTTGGGGACAAGTAAAGTTCAAGTGGGGGGATATTTGATGAACTCAAATAAGTACATTTTATTACTATCATTTATCCTATTAATTTGACTTGTTTTACTATATTATGTATGAGGATTGATACTTAATCGTTTACTTTTGTAATTCTCAGGTAAAAACAAGCATTTGGTGAAACTTAGCGATTTTGGACTGATTATGGAGCAAAACATGCATAAAGTTAAGAGTCTACTGAAATGAAGAAGATCAAGACTAATCTGCTCCAGATGCGCCGCATCTCTATCAAGATATCACCAGATACGATCCAAGATACAAGAGGACATGCGCCGCATCTAATCATGGAGTTACGCCGCATCTTCTGGCGGTGTACGAATATTCCTGAATATTATAATCTTGGACCCCACGCGAAGTTAAGTCAATGCGCCGCATCTACTTACTAGATGCGCCGCATCTTCCCTCAGACAGAAACTATAAATACCCCAAGACCAGACGAATTTCGTACGCATTATATTAGATCCGAAGACCGAACAGGAGAAACCTAGGACGAATTCAGTCAAGGAGGCAGCACAAGACACACCCAAATCAAAGATACAAGAGCTGTAAGAAGGTGCTGCATGTGTTTAATTCATTAAGTAGTTTTGTTTTATTGTGTTAGCAAACTTTAATTCATCAGGATTGGTGGCTTGTGTAATGTGACAACGAAAGATTGCACTCCTTTAATACTTGCTTTCCCATCAATTAAAGTTTATATGTTGATGTCTTTGGTTACTACTTATTAGTGCATTGATAACCTCTGTGTTTATTAGTGGCTTGCGGGCATTTGACTGCGGGACATAATGTGGCTCCCACGGTTATTACTAAATTGATCTCTCCTAGAGTGCGGGCTCTAGAGTGTGGTGGTGGGTTGTTGTGGTTAAGGATATTACATCTTCCATGATATCGGATGTATGGTTACGAACAAAGACACGAAAAAATGATAGACTAAAGAAACCTAGAAATAAAATAAAAATCTCACTAAAAGGAATCTAGTAGTAGACCTAATAGAATAAAAATTCAACCTAAACAATAACTATTCCCCGGCAGCGGCGCCAAAAACTTGATGCGTGGTTTTGTAACCTTACAACAGGTTTTACCTCTCGAGGGATCTCAAGAGGCTTACAACCCCACCAGGCAGTGTACCTGACCGATGTAGTATAGTGTAGTGGTAAGTACGGGGGATTGATCGTTCTCCACAGGGAATAGTGTTCGTTAGGTGTGAAAGGCTACTCTAATTAGGTCTAAGGGTTGAGGAAGATTCTTTTTTGTATTTTTTATATTTTTATGAAAGCAAGTAAAATCTCGGGTTTTGAAAGAGTGGGCGGAATTAGTTGCTAGTCAACTAACCCAAATTACTACGAATGCAAATAAAATAAATAACTGAAAATAAAATGTGGTGAGAAACTTATGTGTAGAGAAATGTGTTTACTTAGATTTCCTTACTCCCTAACTATCTTTTACCGGTTAATTAGTGTGTATTAGTCGCGTGGATGACGGGTGTATTCCTTAATACCATTCGTGGGGTGGCGTACTTACTTCCCCAACTCTACAAGCTCCTACTTCACTCCTATGTCGAGCCGGCTAGGAAGCTCCTAACATGGGATCACTAGAATTCGCTTGTGCATTAAATACAACCATAAAAACCTTTAGTACGCGTTTGGTTCATGTTTCTTAAGACGTTCAAGCAAGTTACCGAATAGGAAGTTAGCCAGTTTTCTTAAGCCTAACATAGATAAACAATCATCCAATACAACTAACAACACACTAACAACCAATAATCAATAGCTAGGTTTCATTAGATCTAAGCAAACACAAGATAAATTTAGCCTAACATGTTAAACAAAAGACAAGAATAAGATAGAATCAAACAACACATAGACATATTGAATGATTAATTGATAACTTATCTTTCAATGAAACATGGAAGATCTCAAGGCAAAAAGCCCTGAAAAAGTAGCTAAATTCGTCTTAGAGTTTTCTCCCAAAATTCCACACACTAAGCTCTCCCTAATGACAAAAAATTAGAAAACTGTATATAGATTTTTGGATCTGACGGCGTCACCTTATGGAGTGTGACGCCGTCACCTCGCCGCTTTTAGGGTTCCCGGATGACCTTCTTGACGCCGTCCCTCTTTAGCTCTTCAAAAAATCCATTCTGGCTTATCAAGGCTTGACGCCGTCGAACCAATGAACGTGACGCCGTCCCCTTATGATTTAAGCCGTGACGCCCTCGATCAAGTTAAAGCGTGACGCCGTCAGAATTCACATGCTATTTTCACTGGCCCGTCATGAGTAAATTTCACGTCCAACTTTTCTTGCCAAGGCATGACGCCGTCCAGAGTTAAATGTGACGCCGTCAAGAGTAACTTTTAGCCGATTTTTGAGACTTTGCGTTTTCTTCACTTTAATGCTCCAAAAACGTCCAAAATGCCTCCTTTTCCAGATTTCTCCTCAAAAGTACCTAAAATGACAAAAGGAACGATTTAGGGCAATATTTGATCAAATAAATACGATTTAAGGCTTAAATGACCCCTTAAAAGCGGTACACTTTTCGCTTCATCAAATACCCTTACACTTGAGATTTGCTTGTCCTCAAGCAAATGTGCTTTTATTCTAATTAAAATACAAGTTAGGGGTCATTTAATGCTAACATAAAAGTAATTACAACAATTAATCGTTCCACTTCAATCATAATAAGCACGGAGATTACATACTAGCACCTCACAAGTAGTGTTTAGATACTCACATCTCTCAAGTGTCATCAAAATAAATCTCATAAATGAAAACGGAAAATATCTCTCACTACCTGTCATAGCAAATAGATTACCATAGGCTTGGGAAAGGATCGAAAACCTCCTCCACTAGGCGTAAGCACCTAAGATAAACTATCAAAGAGGGCTTTTAAATGGGTTATAACGTTAGGTGTAGGGAAAAGGAAAACACGGTTTTGTTGGATAAAGGATATTTTACTGGTGGCGAGTTAAAGATCTTGATCAATTACATGTACTATACAATGTTGCTAAGCCAAGACTAGACTCGATCTTAAGCTAATGAAAGAAAATAACAAAACATAAACATAAAATAAACATAAAATGAAACGGGATGGTAGTCCGTATGTTTTTCTATTTTTCTTTTTCTCATTTTTTTGTATTTTTCTTGATTTTTTTCCATTTTTTTTTTTTTTTTTTTTTTTGCATACACTCTTGCCCTACCATCCAAAATAATACATCATAGGGGCGTTGCATCCCCTTACACTTGAACTTTTACATAACTTTACAAATAACTATTCTAATGACTCGAATTAAGATAATTGAAAAACTTGGAGTACTTTTAAAACATTTAGCACATATGAGGGTAATAAATGATGTTCATCCCCATTACTCCATTACACTAGTACTTTACCCATGAGTCCCAATCGTCCCAAAACAATATGTACAAGGATATGACTCGACTTAGCAACCATGTAATCAACTAGATAATTAACTTGGGTTTAAACAAATGTTGTAACAATAATGCACTAAAGAATGAGTGCATACAAGGTAGGCTAAGGCGATTTGGGTGTACATTTAAGTGGGGTGTAACAAATTCTTCCTTTAAGTAAAATGCTTAAAGGTCGAAACGAAAAGATAGGCTCTGAGGGGTGTACTAGGGGTATCGTGTACTAAAAATGAGTACAACGCAAAGGGTGTGGGAGAATTACTTGACCAATGTAGCCAATGTAATTATAACAAAAACACAGGTGTAAAACATGGGTTAATCCTAATGCCTCTTATCATGTAGTAAATCTAACTACACGAATGTAGTCTCACTTGTGGCCTTGGAATGGTCCTAACACAAGTTCTAGAATCTAAGTGCTACCGGTACTCACATCATAGCATAAATGCTTTTCCTACCAATTCTAGGGGCGAACCTCACATATTTGGGGGTGGAAAATTTTTTAGTGGTACGGTTTTTGTGCTAGTCATATAACTCCTATCCGTGAGACGCTTATTAGGATCAAAGTTTCACTCCTATATGTTGTAAAAAAATTTTAAATTTGGCACTAAAATTACCTTAACAAGTATTTCTCTCAGTTTTATTACACATCTACCATCAAACAAACAAAAATCAAGCGCAATTGTATTCTCAAAAATCGTACTTTTACCCTCCCCTTACACTTAAGATGAACATTGTCCCCAATGTTCAAATGACAAATGTAAAAGCATAAAGTAAAAGAATGAAATCAAATACTCCCCTGATTCGCTCGTTGGATAATGAAATTACACGGTTAGATCTTCCTCCAAGGTAATGTTGAAGCTCCATGACTAATGCATCGCCATAAGCTTGATTCCATAAACATCTCCTTGTCCAAAATAACCTGTTAAACCTGAGAAAACAAACACGAAAACCTGCATAACATCGGCGGGATAAAATCTATATATAAGGATATAATGCTTGTGGAATGATAACTTTGCAGATTCCTGGAGATTATAAGTTGGAGATTTTAATAAAAACTTTTTATGAAAACAAAATTTTCAAAAATTTCTGGAAATTAAATCTGACGCCGTCAGGTTATAACCCCTGACGCCGTCAGAAATGACCTGACAAAAATTTTCATTTTAAGTTTCCGGAAAATTTCTGGAAAAACCTTTACCTTACTTCCTGGAAATTCTGCAAAACATCATTATGACTCGATACAAGCATTTGACTCAAACAAATACGAATATGTATGCTAACTTATTATTATTATGATTCATGTTCATTTGTGTTCTAATAAACCGATTTAGATTTCCCTTACACTTATCTTTTGCAAAATACCTTTATATGTAGTTAAGACGAAGTTAAAAACAACATAAAGCATTTTCACAAAGTACTTTTGAACATGAATCAATACTAATAAAAATTAAACACACATACGGAAACAAATAAAATCAAACAAACAAATAAATAAACACGCAAAGCAAATAAAACAAATAAAGCTTGGGTTGCCTCCCAAGAAGCGCCTTTCTTTATTAACGAGTCTTGTAGCTAGACTCAAAGTCACGTACATTACGTGACTTCTTCATCAAAAGTAATGTCTTCCTCATTGATCATTTCATTACCATTCTCTTGATAATGCTTGATTCGTTGAATGTTCACAGTGAATTCTCTATCCTCGTCGTCAATTAATACAACGGCTCCGGTTTTAGAGGAGCTCCTTACGGTAAAAGGTCCATACCATCTAGATTTAAGTTTCCCAGGAAATAGCCTTAAGCGAGAATTATATAATAAGACCTTGTCTCCTTCTGAAAACTCCTTGGGTCTCTTAATCCGTTGGTCATGCCATCTTTTCGCCCTCTCTTTGTATGTGATGGAAGATTCATAAGCCTCTAATCTCAACTCATCAAGCTCTTGGAGCTGTAAGAATCTATTTGTTCCCGCAACTGTATAATCCAAATTACAAGCCTTAAGTGCCCAATATGCTTTGTGTTCCAGTTCTACTGGAAGGTGGCATGCCTTGCCATATACCATACGGAACGGGGTTGTCCCGATTGGCGTCTTATAGGCGGTTCGAAATGCCCACAAAGCCTCATCGAGCTTAAAAGACCAATCTTTTCTGTTTTGATTAACTGTTTTCTCTAATATTCTTTTTATGGCTCTATTAGTGTTTTCGACTTGACCGTTGGTTTGAGGATGGTAAGCGGTGGAGAATCGGTGAGAGACTCCATATCTTTTCATGACTTTCTCCATTTGTGAATTGCAAAAATGGGTTCCCCTGTCACTAATAAGAGCCTTCGGAATTCCGAACCTAGCGAACAATTTCTTTAAGAAATGAATGACTACCCTAGCGTCGTTAGTCCTAAGGGCTTGTGCTTCCACCCATTTCGAAACATAATCAATGGCCACCAAGATGTATTCATTCCCTCCAGAAGATGGGAATGGTCCCATGAAATCAATTCCCCAGACATCAAAAACCTCACAAACTTGTATATAATTCTGTGGGGCTTCATCCCTCCTAGAGATATTCCCAGCTCTTTGACATGCGTCACACGTTTGTATCATTCCCTTCACATCACGAAATATTGTAGGCCAATAGAATCCCGCGTCGAAGACCTTTCGTGCAGTAGTGCTTATTCCGTGATGTCCTCCAGATGGACCCGCATGACATTCTTTCATAATTCTGACAGCCTCTCTTTCCGAAACACAACGCCTGATTACCTGATCTGGACATCTTCGAAATAAGAAGGGTTCATCCCAAAAGTAGTACTTTAATTGATTAAAGAACCTCTTTTTTTCATGCCTGCTCATATGCTCAGGGATTACTCTACTTGCCAGGTAGTTAGCATAATCCGCATACCAAGGTTCAGAATCATTTATTAACATGAGCTGCTCTTCAGGAAATGTTTCCCGAATCTCACTCTTGTCAGATTCAGCGAGGCTGGGGTTTTCGAGACGAGAGAGATGATCAGCCGCAAGATTCTCTGCTCCTTTCTTATCACGAATTTCAACATCGAACTCTTGCAATAATAGGATCCAACGAAGTAACCGTGGTTTAGCATCCTGTTTAGCGAAAAGATATCGAATAGCTGAATGATCCGTAAAAACAACCGTTTTAGAAAGGACAAGATACTGGCGAAATTTATCAAAAGCGAATACCACGGCTAGTAATTCCTTTTCAGTGGTAGTGTAGTTTTCTTGAGCAGGATTCATGGTTTTGCTAGCGTAGTATATTGGCTGAAAGTGTTTGTTAAGCCTTTGGCCTAATACTGCTCCAACAGCATAATCACTAGCATCGCACATGATTTCAAAGGGTAACTCCCAGTTAGGGGTAACCATAATTGGAGCTTGGGTAAGTTCCTGCTTCAATAGATCGAATGCGTCCTTGCACTCTTGAGAGAAGTCGAACGGGGCATCCTTCATGAGTAACTGAGTCATCGGTTTGGCTACCTTTGAGAAATCCTTAATGAATCTCCTATAGAAGCCAGCATGACCCAAAAAACTACGGATTGCCTTGACAGTTGTTGGATAGGGAAGTTTAGATATAGCTTCAATTTTTGCCCGGTCTACTTCGATTCCACTTCCTGAAATTTTGTGCCCCAGCACAATCCCTTCTTTTACCATAAAGTGGCACTTTTCCCAGTTTAGTACCAAGTTGGTCTCCTCACAACGTTTGAGCATTTTCTCAAGGTTAGCAAGACAGCGATCAAAAGAGTTCCCAAAGACTGAAAAATCATCCATAAAGACCTCCATGCTGTCTTCCATTAACTCATGGAAGATTGCCGTCATGCAGCGCTGGAAAGTGGCGGGGGCGTTACATAGTCCAAAGGGCATTCGCTTGTAGGCGAAGGTGCCATAAGGGCATGTAAACGTGGTCTTTTCTTGGTCCTCAGGAGCGATAGGGATTTGGAAATACCCTGAGAACCCATCTAGGAAGCAGTAGTACTCATGCCCTGCTAACCTTTCCAACATCTGGTCGATAAATGGGAGAGGGAAATGATCTTTTCGGGTTGCATCATTCAACTTCCTATAATCGATGCACACACGCCATCCAGTTACTGTTCGTTGAGGTACTAACTCATCCTTATCGTTCTTCACCACCGTCATTCCTCCTTTTTTTGGTACAACCTGTACAGGACTTACCCATGGACTGTCCGAAATCGGGTAAATTAGTCCTGCGTCTAGGAGCTTAATGACTTCCTTCTTTACGACTTCCTTTATGTTGGGATTTACTCGCCTTTGAGGTTGCACGCTGGGTTTATAATCCTCTTCCATGAGGATTTTATGTGTACAAAAGGTAGAGTCAATACCCTTGATATCGGCTACACTCCATGCTATAACTCCTTTATATTTTTTTAAAACTCCCAAGAGTTGATCCTTTTGTTCACTTTTCAAAGAAGAGCTTATGATTACCGGAAGTTGATCTTCCCCTTGGAGGAAAGCATATTCAAGGTTGGTTGGGAGTTCCTTGAGTTCTACCGCAGGTGGCTTGATGATGGAAGGTTTAAGTTTGTTCTCGGGTTTACGAAGCTCAAGCTGTTCGATTTCTTGTCTGGGATAGAAGGAGACTGCATTCACATCCATAGCCTTCTCCTCCTCTAAGATGTGTAAGAAAGCTTCATCTCGCAACCAACCGGCTTCCACCTGTTCATCTACACAATTATCAATCTCGTCGGATAGTTCATCGATTTCTTCGATGAAATACAGTTGATTATCTGCTTCGAGAGAAAGATTCATTGTGTCCTTGATGTCGAAGGTTAAGCTATCGGCCCCCACTCGTAAGGTTAGTTTGCCGTCATGAACATCAATAACAGCACGAGAAGTTGCAAGGAAGGGTCTTCCTAGAATGATGGGCACAAGATCATCTTCTTCCATTTCTAGGATGACGAAGTCAACTGGAAATTTAAACTTCCCTACCTTAACCAGCACATTCTCGCATATTCCTAAGGGGTATTTGACTGATCTATCGGCCAGTTGGATGCTCATACGGGTTGGTTTCAACCCAGAATACCCTAGCTTGCGGAACAGGGAATGCGGCATAAGATTGATGCTTGCTCCTAAGTCGGCTAAGGCATTTTTGACTGAAAGAGATCCAATTGAACAGGGCAAGGTGAAACTACCTGGGTCGTCCACCTTCTTTGGTAGCCCTCGTTGAGTCACCACAGAACATTCTTCTCCTAAGGTTACAAGACCCTCGAGCCCTTTCCTGTTGGTGAGCAGCCTCTTGAAGTATGTACTATATTTGGGCATATGATAACATGCATCAAGAAGGGGTATGGTGACGACCGAATTCTTTAAATATGACAAGAATCTTTTATTATCACTTTCGACCTTTTGATTCTTGAGGCGAGATGGGTATGGGACTTTAAGGGGCTGTTTGGCAGGAGTAGGTGGGGATGGAGTTACCGGTGGGGTTTGCTCGGGATTTTCGTCGTTCACATTATCGTTCTCCTCATGAGGGGTGTTGGGTTCCATGGCGTTAGATGGTTGAGCTGGGTAGGGTGGATCCTTAGTAGTTGTTCCAGCACGAGTGGTGATGGCGAGTAAAGGATCTCTTTGTGGTTCGCCAAGGCCGTCGAGAATGGTGTTGAGTTCTGCGAATTTGGCCTTCACGTCGTTTTGTTGGCTAGTGACGAGGTTGTCGAGACCATTTAGTTGCAGATTCTTCTCAAACGTGAAGTGCCCAAGATCATCCTCAAAAGTGCTCCTAACCTTGTAGTCAGGATATTCTCCTCCTCCCTCTTCTCTCACAAGATTTCCCCAGGGGTGAAATCATTGTTTTGGTAGAAAGTTAAGAGCGAAGGATCATCGAAGATGTCGTGGCTTGACAAGCATGCTTGTTCGGTGGTGGTATCATCCTCGCATTCCTCTACTTCATGCGGGCCACCACATTGATCACAGATCAAGTATGGGTTTGATAACCGCTTAGTTGGTTGCGACTTGTCTAGATAAGATACCTGATCATTCAATCTACTCACCCGGCTAGCAAAAGGAGGCTCTTTCATGATCTTGGAAACGCTCATGATCGAATCGGGTTCATCCCAGGTATCGTCTTGATCATTCGCGTATTCCTCAATTCTATTCCATCCTTCCTCAACGCTTAATTTGGCTATTTTTCCTTTTGATGAATTATTAATGCCCAATTGGTCATTTTTGGAGACACTGTCATAAAAGATTTGGACAAGAAGCCAGAGTTCAATGCCATGATGAGGGACCTGTCTAATTAGATCCTTGAATCTAACCCAAGATTTGTGAATAGGTTCTGCTGGTCCAACATGGAAGCGGAGGATTTCGTCTCTCAACTTTGAAGTTCTTCCTATGGGAAAGAATTTCTCATAGAATTTTGAGATAAGCTGTTCCCATGTGAAGATGGATTCGGAAGGAAGTTGGTTATACCAGTCTCCGGCTCTTTCATGAAGGGTAAGGGGAAAGAATCGCAACCGGGAGGTATCTCTAGTGGCTCCGTCCGTGTGGAGGGTATCCACTATTTTCAGGAAGTCCTTGATGTGTTGGATTGGATCTTCAGTTTTCAATCCGTGAAACTTGCATACACTTTGGACCAGCCAAATATCAGTTGCACGCAAGACCCCATCCGTGTGTTCATTTGGAAAAACGATAGCATTGGAAAAACCACGAGGGGTGGGAGAAGAGTAGTCCTTGAGACATTTGGGGATTGGGATTTCGGGAACTTCCATATCGTGATTGGGTTGAGGGCTAGGAGGTGTAGAATGATGATTGGATTCTTCCTCGGAGAGGGCATCATCAAAATTGATCGTGGATGGTTCAGCCGCTTGGTGGAGTCGCCTTAATTTATGCATTTCCCTTTCGGGTTCAGCATAGGGTGTGGCAAGAGTCTTTATCGAGCTTCGGCTCCTAGTGATTCTAAGATTAGGGGGGTCATCATCCAAACTTAGGGAATATCCTCCTAAAGTGCGGGTTCTAGGAGGTGGTGGTGGGTTGTGGGGGTTAAGGATATTACCATCTTCCATGATGTCGGATGGTAATGGTTACGAACAAAGACACGAAGAAAATAGATAGACTAAAGAAAACCTAGAAAAATAAAATAAAAATCTCACTAGAAAGGAATCTAGTGAGTAGACCTAATAGAAATAAAAATTCAACCTAAACAATAACTATTCCCCGGCAGCGGCGCCAAAAACTTGATGCGTGGGTTTTGCAACCTTACAACAGGTTTTACCTCTCGAGGGATCTCAAGAGGCTTACAACCCCACCAGGCAGTGTACCTGACCGATGTAGTATAGTGTAGTGGTAAGTACGGGGGATTGATCGTTCTCCACAGGGAATAGTGTTCGTTAGGTGTGAAAGGCTACTCTAATTAGGTCTAAGGGTTGAGGAAGATTCTTTTTATGTTTTTTATATTTTATAAAAGCAAGTAAAATCTCGGGTTTTGAAGGAGTGGGCGGAATTAGTTGCTAATCAACTAACCCAAATTACTACAAATGCAAATAAAATAAAATAACAAAAATGAAAAGTGGTGAGAAACTTATGTGTAGAGAAATGTGTTTACTTAGATTTCCTTACTCCCTAACTATCTTTTACCGGTTAATTAGTGTGTATTAGTCGCGTGGATGACGGGTGTATTCCTTAATACCATTCGTGGGGTGGCGTACTTACTTCCCCAAACTCTACAAGCTCCTACTTCACTCCTATGTCGAGCCGGCTAGGAAGCTCCTAACATGGGATCACTAGAATTCGCTTGTGCATTAAATACAACCATAAAAACCTTTAGTACGCGTTTGGTTCATGTTTCTTAAGACGTTCAAGCAAGTTACCGAATAGGAAGTTAGCCAGTTTTCTTAAGCCTAACATAGATAAACAATCATCCAATACAACTAATAACACACTAACAACCAATAATCAATAGCTAGGTTTCATTAGATCTAAGCAAACACAAGATAAAATTAGCCTAACATGTTAAACAAAAGACAAGCATAAGATAGAATCAAACAACACATAGACATATTGGATGATTAATTGATAACTTATCTTTCAATGAAACATGGAAGATCTCAAGGCAAAAAGCCCTGAAAAAGTAGCTAAAATCGTCTTAGGGTTTTATCCCAAAATTCCACACACTAAGCTCTCCCCTTATGACAAAAAATTAGAAAACTATATATAGACTTTGACATCTGACGGCGTCACCTTATGCATTGTGACGCCGTCACCTCGCCGCTTTTAGGGTTCCCGGATGACCATCTTGACGCCGTCCCTCTTTAGCTCTTCAAAAATCCATTCTGGCTTATCAAGGCTTGACGCCGTCGGATCCTGAACGTGACGCCGTCCCCTTATGATTTAAGCCGTGACGCCCTTGATTTAGTTAAAGCGTGACGCCGTCAGAATTCTCATGCAAACTCACTGGCCCGTCATGAGTAAATTTCACATTCAACTTTTCTTGCCAAGGCATGACGCCGTCCCATGTTAATTGTGACGCCGTCAAGAGTAACTTTTAGCCGATTCTTGAGACTTTGCCGTTTTCTTCACTTTAATGCTCCAAAAACGTCCAAAATGCCTCCTTTTCCAGATTTCTCCTCAAAAGTACCTAAAATGACAAAAGGAACGATTTAGGGCAATATTTGATCAAATAAATACGATTTCGGGCTTAAATGACCCCTTAAAAGCGGTACACTTTTCGCCTCATCACGCATCTCTATTAAGATATCACCAGATACGATCCAAGATACAAGAGGACATGCGCCGCATCTAATCATGGAGTTACGCCGCATCTTCTGGCGGTGTACGAATATTCCTGAATATTATAATCTTGGACCCCACGCGAAGTTAAGTACATGCGCCGCATCTACTTAGTAGATGCGCCGCATCTTCCCTCAGACAGAAACTATAAATACCCCGTAGACCAGACGAATTAAAGAGTTCCGAAAATTATTTTCGAAGACCGAACAGCAGAACCCTAGGACGAATTCAGTCAAGGAGGCAGCACAAGACACACCCAAATCAAAGATACAAGAGCTGTAAGAAGGTGCTGCATGTGTTTAATTCATTAAGTAGTTTTGTTTTATTGTGTTAGCAAACTTTAATTCATCAGGATTGGTGGCTTGTGTAATGTGACAACGAAAGATTGCACTCCCTTTAATACTTGCTTTCCCATCAATTAAAGTTTATATGTTGATGTCTTTGGTTACTACTTATTAGTGCATTGATAACCTCTGTGTTTATTAGTGGCTTGCGGGCATTTGACTGCGGGACATAATGTGGCTCCCACGGTTATTACTAAATTGATCACTTAGGAATAACTTTTAGACATAAGTAATCATTAAGGGTTTACTCGCCGATAAGAATAGGACCAACGAGAAAGGGTTAACTACATACACTTCATATAAAGCTATCAATAAAACAAGTGACAATCTACTTAATCATAAGGACAGCCCTCTTACTGTCTCAAGTATTTATCTGTGTACGTGTGTGCTACTTGCTGATTCGTGCCTATTGGTTTATTTTATTATTTAATTGCAACAAATCGTGCCAGTCTCTCAGGCTGAAACCCCCTTGCGTTAGGATATTAAAATACTGATTAGAATAACGAGATAATACGTTCCACTCTTAGTGATCGACACTCTACTTACCATTATCTTCATACTGACCGGGTACACTGCTCGTTAAGTGTGTGTGTTATTGATAAGTCGGCTAAATATAAATTTAAAACTTGAGTAGGCATTAAAACTGCTAAACCGCAACGACACATCACGCGCATCACTTACTAAGCGTAAGCTTATTCTTTTAGTTGTCAATGTTTTTGTAGGCTTAAGTGCGGCGGAATGGAAGGCTTGGAGTGTAGCATAAGGGTTTGGAATGGATTTGGAAGAAAACAAGTATTAGGAGCTAGGTAGAATACCGAGCTCGAGTCAAAGTTGTACCCCGAGAGTCTCTTTTATGAGTCGTATGTGGTGTGTCAAAGTCGTGTAATGATTTGGTGGTCTAACGATGTGTCAAGTGTGTTTCAAGTGTTTTTAGTAAATGTTTAAGGGGCGTTTGGATTTAAGTGTGTTTGTACCCATTTTGGGTTGTAATCGGGTCAAGTATTGTTGGAACGTGCTTGTTATGTTAAATAAATGAAGTTGGTCAAGTTTGGTGTAAAACGGAAGTGGTATAAATGGTTTGTTGTGAAAATGGGTCAAAAGAGGTTTATGCATAACCCGTCAGTTCTGGGATCTACTTTTAGGTCCCAAAGTCTGAACCTTAGTGTGGATCCTCCCAGGATCTACTTTTAGGTTCAAAGATGTGGTTCTTAGTGTGGATCTTCCAGGATCCACTTTTAGGTTCAAAGAGGTGGACCTTAGTATGGATCTTCTTAGGATCCACTTTTAGGTTCGAAATGGTGGTCCTTGATGTGGATCTAGTTTCCTCATCTTGGTTATGAGTCTAAGATCTACTTTTAGGTTCCAAGATATGGACCTAAGTGTGGATTCCAGTTAGTCATCTTGGTTATGAATGCAGTTTGGTCATCTTGGTTATGTTCAAGGATTTTTGTAAAAGGTCAAAAGTAAAGGTAAAGCGTTTCCGCACGTAAAAGTTTTAAGTTTTTGGTCAAAGCGGGCACGGGGTGTAACACCATTACTCCAAGCCAATTTGTTCAGTGGAGCTTTCAACCCTTTCAGTTTCTTCACCACTTGATACATGTAATATGTGACAAATGGTAATTTTCACGTTGCTAATTAATATTATATGAGTATTAATTATTTTTAAGCTAAGCATTTCTGTGCGCATTTGCATGTTTCTGAGTATTTTTGAGCATTTTTGGGAGCTGTCCCAGCATACTGTAGCTTACAGTCACTGCAGAAAAAGTTTATTTTGTCAGTAAAGTTAAATTATCACATTTCTGATAGTTACTGACAAGTATTATAATTTACTGAGAGCTTTCTCGCATTTTTCTGAAAAACAACCGCACGCGCGTACCGACAGCACAGTACACATGGTAAAGGTCAAATAAATATATTTTTGAGTCAGTAATGACATTTTATTGTATTTCTGACAAAAACGTGGTTAAAAACTTTATTTTACGTTATCGGGTCCAAAAACGTCAAACCGGGACTTTACGGTAACTTTTTAACTTAAACCGACACACTATACACCAAAGCGGGATCAAAACTATTTTTGCCCTCCCCATTTAATCCATAACTGGCCACCTAGGCCACATTACACATCACATGGGACAAAATTATACCCTATCTTAAATGTAATCTTAAGATTACTAAAAATGGTTATACACTTTTGAGATTTCATGGACTTATCTTTAATGTTTGCCCAAAATAAACATGATCTTCACCTTATCTAGGCTTCATTTTGACGCCACAATACACACACAAACATCACTTACAAAAAATTTTCTTTGCAAAAGATCAAGATCAAGAGTGGTTGCTAAAGGTTTTGGGTAATTTGGAGTTGGATTTGGGTTAAACTAACAAAGTTTTTGGTGTTCTTGTCCTTCATATCCCACGTTAAAACATAAACCATTGTAAGGATTCACAAAACTTTTCTAAATTTGTTAATCTCTTGTTTATATGGTGTATAGTGATGTTTAAAAGTGTTAAATGTATATGTTTTGATAATATGATTTAAACTATGGTTTGATCTAGAATTTATAGTGCTCGACATTTTTGGATGAATATGAGTTAATTAGTAGATTTCTTGCTTGTGTGGTAAATCTTGTTGCATATAGTGCTTATTTGATAATACAAACACTAGTTACGGTTTTTACACACTAATTTAAGCACTATATTGAATTTTTGAGCACATATATGGTTCGACTAGTGTTAAAAATATAAGATTATTGGGGTTTTGAAAAACATAAAATTTTGGCTCAAATGGTGAAATGGTGGAAAAATATAGTAAAGTGTTTAATTAGTTTGGCTTATTTAATAAGATACAAGTTACCAAAAATAATTAGTTAAAAAGTGAAAATAAGTTGAGATGCTATATATGGTTCGAATGAACAGTAGCAAAGTCAAAGTTTGACTTTTGATTAAGTAGCTTAATTATTAGAGATTATTTGATAAGTATAAAGTGTAATTGGTAACTAAAAATAACTAATAAGTACCAAATAAATACAAATTGGACTAAAAGGCTTGTTAGGCCCATAAAAACCCACTATTTTACTGTTGGGCCGAAGCCCATGTGAAATTTTGTAAGTTTGACTTTTTGACCAAACGAATGTATTGAACGAGTAAAATGATTTTTAGTAACGTGTCGATATATACGTTATAACTAAAAATGTGTTTTGGGTCAAAAATGGTAATTGGGCTTATTTTGATAGTTCGGTCCAATATACAAAGAAAAATGATAAATTTGATTTTTGGAATATTTTCCGACTCGCCGAAGTTAAAAATGTTTAACGAAACGATAAATATAACGATAACTATTTTTGGACTTGTTTTGAGACGCTTAGTCTCCGAAAGGGTAAAAATTTACATTTTTCCTAAAATGACATTTAAATTGACTTCTGTTGACTTTTTGAAGAATATTGACTTCGCGTCGAAATTTAGTGTTATTACTTAAAGGTTAAGATAACGAACAATTTAACGACGAATATATATATTCATGACACTTAACATATATCACTAAAGTATTTTGCACTTATAACTAGTTAGCGAAGTATTGGAGTAAAGTTTGCAACACGTGAGATAAATGGAAACGTTGTATAAATAAACGGGTCATGCCCAAATTTTCTAAAAATCAAACACTTAGAGTATTTTGAGAAAATCCACAACTTAAGTAAACCTTATGAAGTTACTTAACAAACTTGTTTTCCTTATAATAAATGTTGCAACAAAAGTAATAAACGACGTTTCTAAATATAATAGTTTTTCACTAACTACATTATATTAACCATTCTTCAAAGCCATTTAATTAATCTTCATATATGAGAAATTAACTTAATATATATATATTATATATATATATATATATATATATATATATATATATATATATATATATATATATATATATATATATATATATATATATATATATAAAGGTATGAGCAAATATATATATATATATATATATATATATGACACTTGCACAGTTAAATCGCGAATACTAGCACGGATGTTCCGTTACATATTCCCACCATGCACTTTCACCATGAGCTACCCCCAAAGAGTTATAAAAATAAATCGTTTCGAAATATACTTTACCACACAGCAAGCAAGAAATACACGAGCACAGGTCAAACGTAAAACTTTTCAAATAAAGTAAAGACTTGAACCACGAATGATTTGCTAAGACTTACCGTACTAATTTAGGGTGCTGATCGGCGCAGTTGCATTATTTTGATTGATTGCTGAATTGCTGTATTTGAAAGGTGAGTTTATAGCCCCATATTTTTATACGATTTTTGGTTTTATAAGCTTGGGGTGAGAAACATGCAAAACTGTTTTCATGGACCAGAATTGATGTTGCTTTTAAGATCACACTAGTATGCAGAAACCTAAGTTTGCTAAATCTCATTTTGTGCCCACTATCATCTGCCGTTAATTCCTGATGGGAAGCCGGTTGTTATAAATAGATCTATTGGGAGTGACGTCCCCGTTCGGTTGGCTCGGCATAGCCAAGGCGAACGTATACCATTTGGGTTTTTAGCCGGGTGTCTAGGGATTAACACTCGCGGGCACCCTTATTTATTTGCTAACGCTAGTCGTGCTGCATTGTCTTAGTTTCGGTAGGATGAGGCTTAGTGTTTGCATTACGGATAGTGTGTATCTGCTGATTTGTTTTATGATATTGCTATTGGTCCATGTGTGCTATTTATTTAAACCTATGAACTCACCAGCGTTAGCTGACTTTTAGCATGTTTTTCTCAGGAAACTGAGGTGCGTTTAGCCAGGTGCAGTGCATGGCGTCGGTCACAATAAATGATGGAAATGTTTTTAATGCGTTTACTCTGACAACTGGACCTTTTGTTTAAATGGGCTTTATTTTCATCTGAAATGGTTTTTATGTATCGCTACATGACTTGACTTATGTAATATATTTTAAAACGGATTTCAATCCGTTCACTATATCTTGTGTGATGATTATCAACCACGTAGCACCCCAAAGTGTATGCTTCCGCGAATATTGTGATTTTGGGGGTGTTACATAATACCCCTCCACATCTCTATTCCACCCATCCTTCCCAATAGGGAGAAACTCTTTTTTACCAGTGATGAAATTTCCAAACCTAAAAGCTTTGGTCTGCTTCCTTATACCTATTGGGATACACAAGACAACTGGAGTATGATCAGATATAATATATGGTAAGAATTTGGCATTTGCTTGAGGGTATTGCTTAATAAAGTTTTCATTTGACATCACTCTATCAAGCTTTTTCAGAATCCTTGTCATGTTTCCAGCTTTGACTATTTGAAGGTTCTTTGTCCATGTGAAATGCAAACCTGTCTTACAAATATCATCCACTTCAATGTTATTGACACAATCATGAAACTCCACCATATCAGTAGTCATTGTAGAACCACCATTAGAATGCTCTGATGGGCTTAATGTAACATTCAAATCCCCTGCAATTCCACAAGGCCTTCAATTGACATACTTACTATTCTTATCCAATTCCCTCCACAGCTCTCTCTTTTCCAAACCTTCATTAGCAGCATAGACAAAAGTATAGAAGTGTTTAACTTTGTATTGATCAGCACTGATACACACAGAATAAGGATTGACTTGTTCTATTAAGGACTTGAATACTGACCTCTGTATCATCCCATCCCAAAACAATCCTACACCCTTTATTACAATACTGCATATTTGACATCCATTCCCAACCTTGGAATACTTTATCACAGATACCTTGTAGCTTTTTACTTCTCAACCTTGTTTCTAAAATAGCACATATCTTCAACCTTTCACTAGCAATCAGATTCTTAACTTCCCTTTGCTTATCCGTAGTATTCAGCCCTCTTATATTCCATACTCCTATTTTAAAATCAAATAGACTCATTATTCAACATATCTCCATCTAAACCTCTTACTTCATTCTCTCCCATTGTTTTAGCTATACCAGTATTATCACTAATCACATCTGCACTTGTAGCATCATCCCTTCCTCCACTAGTTTCCTTACTACCACTTACAGTACTCTTTGCATTATAGTAATCTTGCATATCCTTTGTCCATTTGGCTTATTCAGATGGTGTAGGTTGTAACTTCTTCTTTTCAAACTGATCCACGATGAGTGTGTAAATCCTTGTGTAATTCAAAATTCTTATATCTTGATCATCATCATCTGGTAAGGAATTTAATGCAGAGTACTTATTAGCAGTTTTTCTAAATTCTTCCACCTCCTTATCATTCAAGTTACATGTCTTCTTACTACCATATGGACCAACTTTTTCATTATTTCTAACTTCCCCAATATTTTGCTTCTTCCTATATTCTTGTTGCTTATGAATAGGATGTGTGAAACTTTTGTTAACACCATTTTGCTTATGAACATTACCTTTAACTTTGTCACACCCCCAAAATCGGGTCCAGCGGAAGCTTACGTGTCGCTGGGGTGCAACTCAATTGGTATCGCAACGCATGTACAAAGAACGGTTTTTCACAATCATTTAGAATATATTTGAGAAATCAGAAGTGTTAAATTTGCATTATGAAAAGTGGTGCGGAAATAGGCCCATAAAATAAGTTAAGCGGTCCCAAATGTTTTATCAGAGTCTTCTATGACCATGCCATGCCCTGCCAAAAGCCTCCAGTAGCGTGATATTGCTTAGTTCCTGAAAATACATGCTAAAGTGTCAACACGAGGTTGGTGAGTTCATAGAGTTTGTTTAACAAGTAAAGTATTTGAAATAAGATTTTCCCAGCAAAGGCATTGTAAATCCACTCAGTTGCAAATCCCGCCCATAACAACACTTGCAACCTGTGTGTTTACAACCCACTGCTAAAATATAGCTTGAGTAAGACATGTAAGTATACGATATGCGTTCTATATCACTAGTAGACCTTATGCTGCTCACTAGGAGACTTATGTTGCTCATGAGGAGACTTATGTTCGGCTACCCCAAGTGTTTGATACTTAGGTCCGTGATATGTTCTGTACGGCTACCCCAAGTGTTTGATACTTAGGTCCGTGATCTGTTCTGTTCGGCTACCCCAAGTGTTTGATACTTAGGTCCGTGATCTGTTCTGTTCGGCTACCCCAAGTGTTTAATACTTAGGTCCGTGAATTGCTTTCAAGATTAACGCAAATAAGTTCAACACAATCATGTATGTAAGCAAGCAGTTTAAGCATGTATCTCCCCCAAAAAGTTCAAAACGTATAAAGTAGGGGCTATGAAACTCACCTGATATGATAGCACAATGATCACAATGTATATGACGAAAATGAGGATCGGTCTCTAACCGCGACCTATTATGAATGATATGATCTAGCGTAAGCAATGATACAATGCTACACATGCAAATACGTATGTTAACGATACCACTCGTTAGTTTTGAAAATAATGTTTATCGTCGAAAACTACATTTTTGACGTCTCGGCAAGTTATGAACTACTTTTCGTGTAAATATGTTGAAACGGTAATCCACGATCCTCGTTTGATGTTTTATTGCCAAATATAATAGTTTCGTCGCAAAATAACCCTTTTATAACTTGTGAAAATATGACCAAACGGCCTCGCAAAACTAGTCGTAAAATATTGTACGTTGAGAGTTAGTAATAGAACTTGACGTTTTTGAAATCCTTGTAACATAATCTCTCAGCCGTCTCCTTTGACTTTTGATCATACGCGTCTCGATCATATAGATAATCGGTCATCAACTTGGCGACTTGCAAATTTCTAGTGACTTTAATTTCACAAAATGGCTGTTTTTCTGGAAACTAGAAAAATTATATCTTTCTCGTTATAAGTCCGATCAACAAACGGTTGATTGATTTGGAAAATAGGCCGGGTATACTTCCTTTCACCCATAGAGGTTTATGGCTCAAAACTGCCTCGTTTAGCGGGAAAATGGCTCGCAATATGGTGTCTTGCAAAAACAGTTTATACTTGGAAAATATATGTGTTGTAGTGATGCTGTCAAAAATAAGTATACTTCGTCGGCTTTTCAAAAATTCATATCTTGATCGTTATAAGTCTGTTTTCAACGTTCTTTATATCCACGCGTTCGTCATAACATGAACTAACATATTTTCAGTGGCTCGGCTCAGCTAGACTACGGCTAACGCCTCGTTTCGTCCCTTGAAGTTCGGCTAACAGCATGTATTTTTCTGAAAAAATAGTTTTTGTGTTGTCTAACTTTAAAACTTCGTATCTCTTTCGTTATAAGTCGGTTTTTAGTGATTCAAGCGCCCACGTTTTCGTTTTTGAAAGTACTTTCTAAATATGAAAGTTAAAATAACGCCATGTTTACTGATTTTTCCAGAGTTTGTATTTTTGGACAGTAGGTATATATACACGTTAAAAACTCATTTTCTTGGTTCACGGCTTGATCAAACTACTTCAAAGCAACTCCACAAATACACAAATCCTACCATACACCTTCTTAGGGTGTCATGGGTCCTAAACATCACCAAAAATGATGGGCTTCGCGAGGATGTTAATAAAACGTACAGATCTAGTGTTTTTGGTGAAAAATAAGTAAAGTGGTATATGTAACATATGTTTTGCATGACTAGCTACTAAAATAACTTGATAATACATCAATATATGAATAAAATGAAGTATGAAATGATCAAAAATAATGTTCTTGAACTTACTTGGAGATTATATGTGTTTTGGATGAAAAAGGACTAAAACCTTGGAGTTTTTATTTCAAAACTCTAACAAGGAGTATAAAATGGACTTGTATAACACTTGAACTAAAAAAAATTATGGTTGATTCTTGTGTTCTTCTTCTTGTCGTGGACTATGGAGAGAAAGAGGAGAGAAAATGATCTTGTTTAGCTTGTATAATGTTATGTAAATGTGTTATAGTGAATTAAATCAAACTTTAAGTATAATGAGCATTTAAAGAACTTTGGCTTATTAGGGAAAGGGGGGGCGGCAAGCTTCTCTTGGAAGACTTAGAAATGAAATTTTTACTTATTAGATATTTTAGGATAAGCTCTAGTTAGTTTAGTGTATAATTTCGGTGTTATCGGGTACCGGGTTAACTGAAAATAAATCGTGACGAGTTGTAATAAAATACGACGAAGTTGTAAAAATTATAAAGTCATGTTACTGATAAGAATCGGGTGTTTAAAATAATGATCGTGATGAAATATCGCAAACCGACGGAGCTATAAGTGTTTTCCGGAAAATATAGCAAATGATTTCAAAACACCGGGCAAATTAGTAATATAATTTTTGTATCATAATTTTGAGTATGTAAACATAATAGGATCATAGTCGTGAGTATCAGTTATATTATTCGTAGTAATGACTGAGTGATAACGTTTAATAATTAACCATACGTTAATTGAAATAATGCAAACCCGTGCATAGTAAAAACCCGAAAATGCGAATTGTGACAAACTTGCTTCTTCTGGGCTTGAACTTCCACATTACTCCTCATACTACTCTGCTCCTTTTCATTCTTTTCCAAATTCACAGTCTCAGCTAATGTTTCCATACCAACCTTAGTAACCTTATTAAGCTTGCAGTGAACAAAATCATGACCAAAAACCTTGCACTCAGTACACCTGGAAGGTTTCCAGTCATACATCACACTTACCTTCTTAGTACCTTTGACTTTATTCTCTTCATCTCTGTATTGCACCTCAATCTCATTCCTAATTTCATTCTCAGCATTAATCTCTACTAGAACTCTTCCATAGTCAATGTTACCAACTCCACTATAACACATAGATGCGGTCATAGAATCCATTACCATAGGTTTCCCTAAGCTACTAGCAAGAGCACTTACCCCTTTCATACTCCAAGCTTCAAGGGGAACATTTGTCATTTTAACCCAAACAGGTAACTTCTTAGGCTCTATTATCTGCATTCCAATCTCAGGGCTCCATTTCTGAACAAAAAGGGATTTGTTTTGAACCATCCAAGGCCCCTTCTCAATTACAGCATTCAACCCTTCCTCATCCTTAAACTTAAACAAATACTGCCCATTCTTACTAGCACTTATATCAACTATACCAAACTTGTTCCACATTCTTCTTATATTATACCTTAGTTCATGAATACTCATATTATACCCAATAAACTGTCCACAAGCTGTTAGCAACCACTTTTTACTTCCATTCTTCACAAGCAATTCATCAAACACTACAACTTCATTCCCAGTCTCATACAATACAGTTGGAATGAACATTAGTTCCTTATGAAATTCATTCTTCTTCACAACATTTGCATAAGAAGTCCTATCACTAGTCTTATCACCATTATTATTACTACTATTCACCTTATCAGTAGCAGTTTCTTTATTAACATACTCAGGAACATCAACAGTTTTGTTATTAGTTACAGTATTCTCAGCCTTATTATTAACAGGACTAGCAATATCAACATTCTCCACATTAGTAGGCATATAAATACTTACAGATGATGGTTCTTCGTCATTAGAATCCTTCTCAGTATCCCTAATTACATTTCCCCCTTATCCTTACCAGTCTCCACATCAGATACAGATCCTCCCAAATTCTTATCACTTTCCTGACGTTTCTGACTTAGACTTGCCACCACATGATCTTGATATCTCGTTGGGACTTTAGTCAGTCTCTGAGATCGTTTCTTATTCGACATATTGAAAGAACTTACAAATACGAGTATCCTAACCACAAGTAATTGAAGATTCAAACATTTTGTAATTTGGTGCCAAATAGTCAATTATTCAATTACTTGGTTAAAATTAGGGAAAAGTATATCAGTGTGTGTAGAATGAAAAACTGAATCAAATGATCGGATTAGATTTAGAAATTTTGAAGTAATTGGGGCTAGATCTAAGAAAAACGAAGAAATTTTAATGGAGGAAAAGAGCGGGAGAGTTAGTTAGAGGAGAGGTTCAAAATTTGTTGATTCACAACTCTAGCCATTACTCCATAAATGAAGATTATAGGGTTTAGGTATTAAACTTTTATTATGTATTAATAAAAGTTTAATGCTGTTCATACTATTTCTAGAATTATTGGGTTATTGGATGCCATCGGTATAAAAGACTTTTGAATCAGCATATGAAATTTCGCGTTACAGTTTAATGTGAAAATAATAAAATAATAATGTGATTCAAGTACATTAATAATATTATTATTTGAGGTGGGATACGACATCGTTTTACAAAAAAAAAAAAAAAAAAAAAAAAAAAAAAAAAAAAAAAAAAAAAAAAAAAAACTGGGCTACAGTGGTCATTCCCATATTGCTCACAGTGCCCCGCAGTTATTTGTACAGTGACCAATCAAACGACATCGTTTTGAAGTTTGGGAATTTGGCAGAAAGTACCCCTGAAGTTTACGATCCTTTTCAAAAGCAGTCCTTTTCCAAAAAGTCTATTTCGAAAGTTTTGAAAATTGGCTAAAAGTACCCCTGAAGTTGACAACTCTTTGCAAAAAGAGTCCTTTTCCAAAAAGTCTATTTCAAAAGTTTATGAAAATGACACAAAATACCCCTGAAGTCGTGGCCTCTTTGCAAAAGGAGTCCTTTTTCACAAAGTCTAAAAAAAAGTGGCTAAAAATACCTCAAGAAGTATGTGACACTTTGCAAAACCAATTATATTTTATATGTACACCTACAATTGTGGCACATGTTTTGTAACAATGTAATGCTAACGTTTAAAGAAGTTGATAACTTTTACTTCTATAATCTGCTAAATCTATACCGCCCGTTTATAAGCACCCCACAATCAACATCGTATAATACAAGGAATCAAAAAAACACCCGTCACGCAGCATCGCGCAGGCAAACATCCTCGTTTATATCATACGGAGTAACAAGTTGTGTCTGTGTCACGTAGCAAGTAAAATTTTGAGGTTTGGATTCATGACCATCATAAAAACCAAAGTATCAACGGATTTGTGGTCTAGCGGTAATCGCTTAGTCGGTTAAGCGTGCTCGTGTGAGAGTAGTACTGGCTTTGATGACCTGCCAGGAAGTCTTCACATGAGGGCCACAAATCTCTGTTGGTATTAGGCAATGAAGAGGAGAACCTGTAAGCCAATGTTGCGCAGGTTCGAATCCGAGCCGCCCCCGGTTTTCATCCGGCCGTTACTCCAGTGAGGAAATTCGTGTGGAGGCGGTACGGTTTCCAGGCAGAAGCCTTTAAAAATCCCCACTACGCCAGCGTGGGCCCGGTTCAGACAACATAGTCTGGGTAGGTGGTGGATGAGGGCCTGCCTATGTGGCGGGTGCGACTCCAATCCAAAAAATAAAAGTCGCCTTCCAAAAAAAAAAAAATCATAAAAACCAAAGTGGATAAGGTTATTTCTTATCAACATACAATAAATAATCGTAGATCATGGGGTTGTGCAGGTGCATATTGAGCATATAAAATGTCACAAAGTTGTAACCGTACAAAAAATATTAATGATTTACGGAGTATTTTTATAGCGTCAGTTTCAAGTTGATATATAAAATGGATGAGAAGAAAGAGACTATAAATCGTTAACACATTTACGATGAAATTAATTAACACATTTACGATGAAATTAATTGTAATCAAGTGGCCAAACTGGTTAAAAAAAAAGGAATGATACACTTACAAAAAAAACTCCACAAAATGAGGTGTCATTTTGTGGCTGATTTTGTGGATTTGTTTTTGTAGGTATAGCATTTTCTTAAAAGAAAACTATGTACTTTGTATAAAGGAGTAAATTGTAGAAACCGTCATGTGGTTTGTTAAATTGCAGGGTTGCGGCCGCAGTTTTTTATAAATTTCGAAAGTGCAAGTATAATGTTGGTGGAAAACCTTGGTGTGTAAGTATCTTCTTGCTAAGGATTGT
This sequence comes from Artemisia tridentata subsp. tridentata, assembly GCA_021014915.2. Classification (NCBI taxonomy): domain Eukaryota; kingdom Viridiplantae; phylum Streptophyta; class Magnoliopsida; order Asterales; family Asteraceae; genus Artemisia; species Artemisia tridentata. The sequence goes on along the minus strand of CP139503.1, from coordinate 280,206,987 downwards.
GTCTAAACTCTCGAAATTTCATCTATTCTCATGTGAGAGACAAATAATTGCATAAAAAGGTTTTTCCCATGAACCACATATGCATTTTGAAGTTACAAAGACTGCCAAATTTAGGCGAACCACATTGACATGTTTTTACAATTAGATGGTGTAAAAATAATGACAAGTCCCACATAGCACCACTAAAAATATTTATTGCAGAGTTTTGTGTTTGGTAATCCCTTACGAACTCATTTAGTCATACGTACAAAAACGGATATAAATTGTGAATTTTGAATCAAATTATTGTCAACCACTTTGGTATTTTAATAGCTAGTCCCCCAACAACTAAAGAAGGCCCAATTAATAACACCACCATTTTTCCATAAAAGGTGGGAAAAGTAATTGAATTAGCAGTCGCAATTCGTAAAAGCATGCTTAAGATCATGACTCTCAAAATTTTATTATTCTTTTAAAATCCCCAAAAACACCACCTATATTCTTAACTATTACTTAAAATGGTTTATTCGATAGTAACCACGTTGAATCAACATTTTCAAGCTATCTTGAAATCTCAAGCTAGGTAATATTGAGCAAATATGTGGGAATCTATATAACAAATTTAGAGAATTGAGTTGTCACCTCAACACACATATAATAACATCACGAAAATTAAAACACTTTCCCCAGCTATAACTGTTGTAGGCGCATATGAGTCCTATAATATGTTAATTGCCCGGAGAGAAGATAAACGGTGAGTGAATGGCACTATCACTGGTGCAAAATAACAGCGCCATGAGGCAAAAAAAGAAAAAGAAAAAACCCAATAGCGTCTTGTTCGACCATTGAACAGTTCACTCTTAGGGTACTAACTATTTGGAAGTATTTGAAAGCATTTCTCATATCGGAGAAAATCTATCAGTTTCATAGTGCACAAATAGACAACTTATACACTCCTGTCTTTTATCCATACGCGCATATCAAAATTAGCTATTTTGTGATCAACCACCATATTGAAGATACAAAAATGTGAATTTAGTTAATTTTACAACTAGTATTCAAATTAATAAAACTTAATCAGTGTCCATAATTATTGTTTTTTTATGTTTTTATTCCCCATTTATTCACATAGGATACTTTTGGCAAAATTAGCAGTGATAATAGTAACAAACAGTAACAATTAACGATAGTTGTGAGCGGCAGGTGTTAGTTTATAAAAATGTTTGGTAGTACATTTACATCCGTTATCATATAAAGTGTTAAATAATTGTGACTAAAATTATCAAACAAACTAGTACTAACTGCTACTCCGTACTATGAAAATGATGTTTGTAGCGATCAGTTGTTCAAGTAAAATGATATTTCAACTCTAATAGTACAACGTGAGGCATGTACATCCCTACTACGCATACACGTACCATTTTACGTACATACATATCAACCTACATGACATACAAAGAACCTTCTGACATAAAATATTCACAATAAATCAATTCGCAACATCACATGCTTGCAAATTAAAACACCACATTAAAAAAAACCAAAATTGTATCTAGGGGGTGCTTGTTTAAGCTTTTACGCGGTTACGAGCTTATTTGGTTTTCGGTTTATATTTGAAAAGCCTCAATTTCCTTAATTAAAAAAATATAAACCGAAATGAAATAAACTCGTAAGCTGAAACAAACTACCCTCTAATAAAAAACAGTAACTAATCAATTCCCTTTTCCATTGACATTAGTAAAAAAGCCAAGCCTATACGGTAAATAAGACCTTCTTTTACCGTCTTGAGTTTTAGCTCTATTTTGCACGTAAAAAATCTCATGAACCGACGGTTTTGATCTTCCGTTATTGACGCCACCTTCAACTGAATTTCGTTTCAGCTTCGTAACAGCTTTTTTATTACTATGCTGAGTCAGCAACATATTAATAGGCTGCTGATCTTTACCTTCACTATTACTCCGTCTTAATAAATCTCTAATACGCCACCGTTTTGATCCTGAAGTACCAGATCCAGTTGAGCTGCTTTTCTTACATTTAGTTAACGCAACTGATGATGACGTGTCACTTTTAGTACCCTTCCATACACAAAACACAGGTTCATTTTCTTCTTCTTCGTCAGATGATGACGTGTCATCTTCCCGTTCAGTTATAAAGAGGTTCTGTAACGTGTCACAAATGTTTTCTTTCTGGTTAAAAACCGGATAAACTGTTGATGAATTATTATTGTCTTCGATAACGAAATTGAATTCTTCGTTATCATCGTCTTGGTTAGGTAATGAGTTGCTGATTTTTAAAGCTGCTGCTGCTGCTGATGCTGATGAAGATGATGTATTTGATGATGCGTAGCAATTGAAGCTGGGGCAAAACGTTAGGTCATTATTTTCAATTTGGGGATTTTGATTTTGATTCATTTTTTTATAATGGTTTAGGTTTGTGTAATCAGAGGAAATGTGTGTATAATTGGTGACTGAGAGGGGATTTATAAGGACTGGGCGCGTGAGTGGCGCGTGGGGTTTGTGCGCTAAAAACAAATTTATGATTGCATTTTCTGCGGCTTAAAATGGAGTATAGTAGTAGTACTTTGCCAAAGATGATCAGACCAGCTGGTTAGAGGCACTCTTGGTTTTACTTAAGATTTTGAGTTTGATCTTTAGGGATGGCAAGCATTGGGATTTTTCTCTCCGAATACTTGTAATGGTCCATGGTCAACATTTTGTTGTCTAGGGTACGTGCAAGGCTTCACTATTATTCAGTGAGGTTTTTCTGATGTCGTATCCCGACTGAATGTTCGAAAAAAAAAAAGTAGTAGTATTTTGATACGTGAAAATAATTTTTTAGAGTCAATTGCAAAAATAGTCCTCGTAGTTTGGAAAATAACCTTTTCCTCTTTTTTTTCACTTTTGTCCTTATAAGGGTAATTTAGTAATTTTGGTCATGAACTAAGAGTGCAGATGTGAATTTCTCACAAGGATGTCGAGTGCACTTTCGAAAAAATATGACTGAACCTATAGTTTGGCCAAACTACATGGACTATTTTCGCAATTTACTGTATTTTTCTATTGTGTAGAAAGTTAAGGGGAAATGTTTTTGTTGATCAACTTGGTGATTAGAATAGTAGGTTATTAATATGGAAATGAATGCTTGTGAAATGAAAATAGTAAAGAATTTATCACGTTAATATATTTGGAAAAATCTTAATAAAAAAAAGATACGGGTATTTTATGATTTAAAATATTGTTTGTTTGATGTATAGTGGTTGGTTATGCGCTTAAAATAGTGGTTTCTAGTTGAATTCTTGTGCATCAAGTTTCGCGTCTGTTCATGGCAATTTAGAAAAGAGCTAATTCTCAAAATAGGGCAATTTTTTTTTTTTTTTTTTTTTTTATTATTATTTTTATTTTTTAAAAGTACAAAAATAACACCCATTTTATGGTCATGTGCGAACGTGCGATTTCACTAATTTGTTCACACGTGTCTAGACAAGAAGTATAATCTCAATCATTTGTTGGCCCAAAAAGATGTGTGAACGACGGTGTGCGAATTCCGGCTAATGTGCGAACTGTACACTTGATATAAGTGTACTTTTTATTTTTTCCATTTCTAAAATACAATGTATTATTAAGTTTATACACAAAATACACAATTACTTTCCACCTTACTTTATCATCACCATTTTATTATGAATACATTCTTTGGTATAACATAAAATTATTGGCATGATTCTTATTCATTTGAAGTGGATATACACAAAAAGTCACTTGTAGTTTAGGCCATACTAAAATATAACAAGAAGGGCGTTCTTCTACTCCCTGGTTCTTCCTTCAAACGCACCAGAATCAAGGCCATGTTTCAGACTTAGCCCGAAACCACGCTATCACTCTTTTTTCGAGTGTTGGATTTCATTGATGGATCTGTGTTTGATTTTAGATCGAGAGTTTTGTGTGAGAGATGATGGTGATTAATTTTTGTTTGTGACTCGATCTGGGTTTGAATCTGTGATTCATGTTTTGATTTGAGAGTGTTGATTTTTGATTTTTGGTGTTGGTTTTGATAGATCGAGATCTAGATTTTGGTGTCGATTTTGTTGGAGTTTGATTTTTTCGGTGATGTGTGTTGACCGGATTTGGGTTTATCATTTTTGATGATGATTTTTAGATGTAGATCGAGAGTTTGTGGGGTGTGAATCTGGGTTTTGTTTATTGGGTGTTGAAGGTGTAAGATCTTTAGTTTATCAAGAATATGGTGGTGTCTGGATGGTGGTGTCGATGGTTGTGTTTGGATGGTGGTGTCAAGGAATGTATTCATAATAAAATGGTGATGATGAAGTGAGGTGGAAAGTAATTGTGTATTTTGTGTATAAACTTAATAATACATTGTATTTTAGAAATAGAAAAAATAAAAAGTACACTTATATCAATAGTACAGTTCGCACATTAGCTGGAATTCGCACACCGTCGTTTGCACATCTGTTTGGGCCAACAAATGATTGGGATTGTACTTCTTGTCTGGACACGTGTCAACAATTTAGTGGAGTCGCACATTCGCACATGACCATTTAGAAAAGAGATGTTTTTCCGCTTCTTTTTTTTTCTTCTATTTTTAGATATATTGTTCATCCAACTAAACAAGACAAATAGAGTATAGATCTGGATTAGGGTTATTACACAAAAAAGTTACTAAAGTTTTCAAAAAAATTGTCCTAAGTTACTATAGTTTCAGAAAATTTGTCCTAAGTTCAGTAACCTGAGTGAACAAAGTTTCAAAGTTCAATAACCTGAACATTCATTTTTATAAGTTCAGTTACCTGAGTAAACAAAGTTTCAAAGTTCAGTAACCTGTATGAACAAAATGAAACTATAGTAACTTAGGATAAATTTTTGGGAAACTTTAGTAACTTTTCTGTACCATAACCCATCTGGGATTATAAGATGCTACTTAAATGCTATAGCACATACTCATTTTCAAATGTGTTGTGAACTTGTGATTCTTTTAAAAAGTTAATCAACATATATGAGATATTAAAGAAATATTTCATATTTTTAGTATACTTATTAGAGTGTGATACAATTCATGGTGATTTGAATCACTTAGTTAAGTTATTGGGATCTTTTAAGTTTAAGGAGCTGAACAATTGGAATCGAAAATTTCATGAAATTTAATTAATCTTACGAGACAAATAAACTTGCGGATAAATCGATTACATTCTTAATTCACTAAAACATTTACTGCTTTTAGAGGGGACTTGTTAAGGCTTTCGGCGGGAACATATCCCCGCCAATGGCTTTCAGCGGGGACATGTCTACGCTAAACGCCCGCCGTTGATACTTTTGGCGGGGACATATGTAACCATTTGGCGGGAACATATGGGTCCCACAGCCTTTGAGCTGGTCAAACTTGGTCCATCGTAGCAATACTTTCGGGCCAAAAGGATTATTCACTGTTGAGATTAGCTTAATTAAATAATGACTATCTTAATTAATCAGTCTTTTAGCGGGGACCATGTTGAGATCAACTATTTTGGCGGGGACACGTCCCCGCTAAAAGTGTTATCCATTGTTGAGGTCAACGCTTTTGGCGGGGACATGTCCCCGCTAAAAGGGTTTTCCACAGTTGAGATCAACACTTTTGGTGGGGACGTGTCCCCGCCAAAAGCCTAAACCATATAAAGCTGTTTCTCAGTTTTGGCTGGGACATGTCCCCGTCAAAAGCCTATCACCCATTTTGCAGCATTTTGCTGCAAAATGGGTTATTTCCAGATTTTTTCTGGAATTTTTTCAGAAAAAATCTACAACATCACAACCTATATATCCAAATGCTACAACACCACAAAATAGACTCATATCACAAATTCGCTAAACATAATATCATACATATCCAAATTCGCTAAACATAATCATATGTATCCAAAAACGGTTAAAAAACCGTGATCACATGATCATCTACAAAACTATACATAAGCTAGCTATCCGCAAAATGGTCTAAAACTATACGCGTAATCCATTTAGCGGGAATCCTAACACATAATCTACATAAACACATAATAATCCATGTAAATCTCCACAAATTTGTCCATAACCCCAAAACAAATATAAATCGACCCATGGGACCAAAACAACCCATATGCTACTCCCAGTCCCCCCACTACCCCCACTCCCCTCCCTAGTACCTCAAGACTCACTCTATGAAGCATCATGTGATCTCAATGTCCCTGATGTAACAATTCGCATTTTCAGGTTACTATCCATTCTCAAATTTTTACTATTTACTTTTACTATTCATCCCGTAATTTTTTTATTTTACTATCATGACAAGATAGTTGATACTCGACGAGTCGTCCTGACGACGTACGTTAAATCCATTCAGAACCAATTTCACAAAACCGTGTCTGAGATTTACGTTTAGGTTTAAACGTCATTTAGACATCCCGATATGTCCACACGACATTACAAATAAGAGAAATGTGTGTTTTTCACATCCTACGACATTCTCAAGAATTTTGGAATTTTACATTTTTCGATTTTTGCGTTTTAGGCGATTTGCGCGTTTTAAACCTACATTGTCAGATTTAACAGCGTTTACGCGACCCATTAAACTTATCACTCATTTTTATGAGCTAATAATGAGTATATTGATAAGTTTAATCATTTCTACAAGTTTCGTATTTTTACGATACCCGGTTTTACGTTTCGTGATTTAAATACTTACCGTTAACAATTATCGGGACAAAACTGACTCCGTAAAAGCAAGATAATGCAAGAAACTTATCAAGCTTCTCATGAAAGCCTCATGAAGCTTATCAAGGAAGGAACCAAGGGCATGTGTCTTGATATTAAACCTTGATCACTTAGGATGATTACATGTGTTCAAGCTTCCTAAGTAAGCTTTCTTAAAGTCAAGGAAACTAACCTCCTCAACTCACTATAAACCCCCCTCCCCTTGGTTTGCCGTCCATCACCACACATAAACCACACTTCATTTTGCAAGTTTCCTTCAATAGTTATTCAAGAATACAAGTGCTCTATCAATTCCAAAGCTCTTGTCAAGCTTTGTTTGATCCAAGTTATAGTTTCTTCCTTCCATTGGTGATCTCCAAGCCACACAAGAAGTGTTTATAGTAGAAGATTTCAAGTGTTTTCCCCAAGTCATCTCAACTTAGTATCAAGGGGTTGAAAAATTTGGAAGCTAGGGTTACTAGTTCTTGTTCTAGTTCTTGATCCTTGATTTCTTTTCTTAAAGAAAGCCAAAAGTTGTAAGAAATACTAACTCACACTCTTGCTCAACACCATTTACATGTTTCTTATACTTAATCCATGCTATATATGGTCATTATATTGAATTCATGATGTACAAAACCTTTAAAACAAGTTGGAATGCTTATATACTAATTTAGGTTAATTAGTGTAAAAATGATGAACTATTGTACAATTTTGCTACAAAACCAACTATATATAGACTTGGTAATTTACATATTGTTGTAGAAAAAATTAAAATGAATACATAGCAATTTGAATCACCTAAAACAAGTATACGAGTCAAAAGATACGGCAAATGAAGTTACCAAAACCAAACCTAAAAGCTGTTAAAAACTTTCTGTGACAGAAACTAAGAACATGGAAAACGAGGCACTTCTGGTCCGATTCATCAAAAAGCTAAAACACGAAAGTTTTCCGGAATGACGTTTTCTTCAAAAACTCAAGGCCACGGGCCACAAAATGCATAACGAAGGCTATTTCTTTTTAAATCTTAACAGCCCTATGTATAGCCAAACGACTATACACTTTGTCACGACTAAGGTGAAACCAAATGGCCTAAAGGCCTTAGACCGAGACTACAGTCGCGGTTAAGGCCAAGGCTGAGGTCTCAAGGCCATGGTAGCCGATACCAAAGCCACATCAAGGCCACGGCTAAGGCCTCAAGGCTTTCTAAACCGAGACCATTAGCCAAGGCCTTAGCCTGAGCAAAACAACACAAACACCAAAACAATTTGGATATAGTCCCTCGATAAACCATGAAATTTTACAAATATCGTCACATACTTACTAGACGTAATAAACTTTATAAAGATAACAATCTTCATTCAAAATAAACTTTCATAAGTTTATTCGACCTTCGGAATTGTAACTTTTATAAAACGACCAAAAACCTATATTTTCTATGTCGAGTGCTACAACACCAGGGAACTTTATATGAGGGGTTTCATTTGGGTAAACGTATCGACAAGTTGCTGGATTTACGAATTAAAGTGTCCTAGTTCCTCGAACGTTTACTACATGACCTCTGAATTATGATGGCCCGAACAGTAGTACGTGATATATAAACTAAAAATGTTTCACAAACCGTTTCTATAAAATGACATACACAACCTACCAAGTACTACATCATGATCAATATAATGACATATATAGGCTCGTTTATGTTTTCGTAGACATTATTCCAAACCTAAGTCGCAACGTTCTATTGTAGGTTGCACTTAGAGGTT